>JBBMHQ010074866.1:0-12443 GCA_037834295.1 Postelsia palmaeformis
CCGGGTCTGAGTTACGACTGAAGAGGGAGAGAGAGAAGAAGGGCGAAGATAATGAATGGGATGGACAAAAAAAAACCAAAAAAAAACTCAGCAGTGTTACTACATTAGTCTGGGCCTGTGTTCTTGTAATGGTCGACTGCTGGTCGCCTTCATCGTTTTTCTCAGCCTAATAGACCCTCATGATCTCTTGTAGCTTTGCCGAAAAATATGTCGGGACGCTTGATCAACTCCTGTGTATTATAGCGGAGGGGATGTTTGTGCTTGCATGTTAATAGTGCGTTTCTATGTTCGGCATCGCGACCAGTCCTACTATTAATAATAGGTACCGGGTATCATACCTGGCACCTTGTACTAAATAGGTGATTGGCGGGAATGATATTCCATATGAGCAGTATTCAATACTTACTCCGTGTTTGTGGAAGAGTTGCTCGAAACGTCAGCCATGGGTGGGATGGGAGAGCTCACCAGACGTTACAAAACAGCTGTGGTGGTGTGAACAGCTGTTTGTAGTGGTCGAACTTGATGCGCGATTTGACTCCAATGTCGAATAAACGGCTTCTTCGGTGCCTTGACACTACTCGTAGAATTGATTGACACTTTCACGCGCCCGGCGACTTTTTTTTGTTTTTCCCCGGCCGAACGTTCTGTTTCCGAATTAACTATGTGCTGGCGTGCTGATGAGGCCGGCTCCGCCAGCGAGCGTCCGGACTTTGATTCACGTGTCTTTACTCATTTTGGAAGTCCTGTCAATATATTTCTGGTGTTGCAGTAGTTACCACTGCATCAATGTATCAATCGTCATGTATTGTACGGATGAAAAACACCCACGGTCGTTTGTATCTGCCAAGAACTTTATTTGTTATGTCGCGGTATTTTTGCGCGCATGTAGTGAGCTAGCTGTGAACAATCGTGCAAGGCACACAAGTATTGGCGGTTTGCCGTACCCTGCACTGCGGTGCGTTCTTTTGTACCTGGTACGTGGTACAGCTACCATTTTGTTACTTTCGTGTCCAGTGCTCTTTTAACTGGGTACGAGGGCAAGACATTGGGTTACCTCTCTGTGCGTCCGTTTGTTTTGTCAAGTGTCGCCTGTACGTGTGTCTTCGTTCGGTCCCTACATGTGTCACACAGCAGTACGAGTCAATTCTTGTTCGCGCCACGACTGCTTGAGCCTCCACTCTTTCTTCGCTGGAATTATGAAATTATTGGGGTGGTTTCATCAAAGCGGTATATAATGAAGAGTTAAAAGCGCGCTCGATTCGCGAGAAGTGACGAGCCTTTTGCCGCTGCGCCTGCCCGACGCACAGATTGTCCTTCAACATATGCCATGCAGACAAGTGCAACATCTTACGTGTCAAATAGCGCCCTTGGTCCTTCTGTTTCAGCTGTTGGTAGTCACATTTATTTGCAATAACATTCGCAGCGCAAATAATAGTCGTACTCGCATGACGGTAATGTTGAGGGCTGACGTGCGATTGGTACTGCTGAGCGTCAGTCCCTTTCCTCCTGGCAACTACGGTAGTGGTGTGACGCTACTGATATGATACGACATACTCCGAGTATATACCAGATGGTAACTGCTGTACGAAGCGTCTCCAATTGTACCCCAGACCCCAGGACATTCGCATCGCGGTGTGCACCCCGCGTACGACCCCTTCGTGACTGATGATTCGGCAGTGCTACAGCGGACCCTTCGGCATTTCCTTCTGTATGGAGGGTTCCGTGTTTATCACACGCCACGCGGTTTATACGAGTACCAGGTATACAGTATCAACCTCCATTTAAGCGAAACGAGCATTGCGCTGTATACGCTCTCAGATGCATCACCCGTGTGTCGCAGGCTAGCATAGTAGGTAGCACCACATGCCGTCAAGGCAAGTGTAATGCTGTGCGGCGCGCACCATCTGCTTTTTCCGCGAGCCCGGCATGGTGTCTCGCCCTCCAATGCCCACTACACGACTCTCATTGTTATCATACGAAGTACCTACCTGTAGTTGAGCACACGGCACAGACCTGCGATTCTTGATCCTCAATGTCCAGGGCCGAGATTTTCTGTGAAATTTTACATTCACATTAGTTTTCCAAGCCTCTTGGCAGCCCTTGCTGACAGCCCTTACTTGCCCTCTGCTCGTACCTCGCTCGGTAGGTGCAAGACTACATCGCGAAGGGAGGCGATGTGAACAAACCAGATCGAGAGCATTGCAGCCCTCTGATGTGGGCGTGCTGGGGGGGGCATGTGGAGATCGTCAAGAGACTGCTTGACGAGGGAGCCAAGTGAGACTGGTTTGAGCTTTGAGCTATCAATTTTGAGCAGCCTGGGTGTGTATACCCTGTGTTGCGGCTGCGTGGAAACATCTGCTCTGGCTGATAGATACGCTCGCTTCTGTTGAATAGGTGCTCACCACAACGTGGTCGAAGTGGCTTCTCGCTGGGGCTTGCCTTCGTGTGATTCGAACGGGGCTCGATCCCTCGGTTTCTTCATGAATAGAGTAGGGCGGGCTGTATGGACGACGACTATTATAGAAGGAACACTTTTTCGGCGGACGAGGAGCTCGCAAAACACAGTAGTTCTACTGCATGCAATAGTTGAAATAAAAGCTGAATGTGGCGGGCAGCATCCCATGATCAAGGACGGTCATGGTTCATATGCTGAGCTCTGTCCTCTTGGCGTACGTCCTGCAGGCCGAATACGTTTAGCCACCAACATGCAACCGCGATGCATTGGGCAACATGGGGAGGTCACACTGAAATCGTCAAGTTGCTTTTGGAGCACAAGGTGGGTGTTCTCTCTAAGCCGCCTGTGCGCGTTTCTGGTGGCAGTGTTGCGGCTCGCCGGTTTGCTCGTTGTATGGAAGCCGGTACGATCGCACAAGATACGTTTTTTACGTCATTTGCGCCGTGTCCCAGGCCGCAACCAGCCCATGTCGAGCATAGTTGTACCCCCCCCCTTGATGTAAGTTGTTCTCAGATACCATGGCGCGGCAAAAATCTAATTATTTAATAAATGCAGGTGCCGCTGGACGAGAGCGACGAGCAGGACGGCACCCCTCTTCATTACGCAGCGAAGAAATGATTCGTGGGACTGGCGAAGGTGCTGGCGGGAGCGGGGGCTACCATAGATGTCCGGAACGTCAAGAGCATGACTCCTCTGCACTTGGTAAGTGCGACCCTGACCACTTGCGTGTGAAATAAAACCCGATTTCCCCAGGCCGGCACGCAGCCCCTAAACTGGCTGTGGTGTGGACGGGTATTGTCGTGGCGATCCTGGCTCCTGCTGATGCTTTTTTTTCCAATATAGGTGTGCTTCCCTGGCGTATATACAGCGAATACCTAACAGCAGCTTTCGCCAGATCGACTCTTTCGGCGTGCTACATACTGGTGATACAAAGGTGCTATCGTAAGTGGTAATTGTTCACTACTGTGTGTCCTAATTTGCAGGCTTTGCTACGTTCCGCATCTGACTGTCTGATTGTCCGTAACACAGGCGTGCCACTACAACAAAGTGGAGGTCGCGCGCTTCCTTATCCTCAAGCAAGCGGGGGTGGGGAGCGTGGATCATATCAACCGAACACCGCTGCACTACGCCTGCCTCAAGTCTCACATCAACTCGGTAAGTTGATTAGCATGTGGGGCATTCTCATTATTTTCCGCTGGCAACATGCCGATTCCTTTTCGTTACTAACGGTGGCGAGCACGCTTCGAATACCGCTACTTTATGTTCTAAAGTACAGTACAGTAGAGCGAAGTTCTTTAGCTATGCCGATTCCTTTTCGTTACTAACGGTGGCGAGCACGCTTCGAATACCGCTACTTTATGTTCCAAAGTACAGTACAGTAGAGCGAAGTTCTTTAGCTATACCAGGTACATGCCACCAGGTATTCTATACCAGGTACCTCTTAATGCCTTCATGACCCTGTTGCTGACACAGTATCGCGTTTTGTCGCTGTTGGATGCCAGGCGCAGTGAATCGCAGGCAGCTCTCAGAATTTCGTCTTACACGCCATCCACCATTAATTTGCAAGGACGAGGTAACGAGCATAATCGACCAGTTGGCTTGCTATTGAACATGATGCTTATGTCGTGCCGAAGGTTCGCTTGCTTCTGGAGTGGGGGGCAGAGGTGATGGTCATCGACAACAAGGGGAAGCTTCCCTTGCACCTCGTGGGGCAGAGTGCCTCACAGAAGAACCGGGGAAAAAGCGACGACATCGTAAAGCTTCTCAAGAGCAAGATGCCTGAGGATGACGACGAAGGTGGGAACTGTTTCTGTCACCAGACATCCATCTTTTGTATTGCAAAGTATGAGGGCATTTCTAGCTTGAGCTATAGCTACACTTATTCGTTTTTTCTTTTTTTGCGCCGTTACAACACGACTGAGCTTTCCGTTGGAAAATCACATCTGGTACAATGCAGTAGCCTCTGCGTGGTACGCACCACACCCCCATTTGGATTATGATCCCAAAGAAAACCCATCAATGGCTGCTACGCAAGACTGCCTATAAGGCGACTGTAACTGGCTCCTACCCCCCATGTTGAAAACTGTAAGACTCGGCGTCTTGATTGTGACCTCCCTCGTTCCGCGTGCTCGCCCCAGGGCTCGATGGATCGTATCACCCCGAGTCTGACGGCACTCTGATGGGGGCGGCGATGTCCGTAGCCAAGAATGTGGCGAGCAGCAGCACGTCCTTCATGACGATCCCCGGGGCGGCGGCCGCCTCGAAGGCATCGTCGACCGTTGCCAAGGCCCCTCCGGCTGCTGCTGGCAAGGCTGCTGGTGGGGAGGGAAACGGTATCTCTACGGCGACGAACGGCGGCACGACAACAGCAGGACGAGGTGTCACGGCGTTACAGGTCGGCGCAGACGGCGAGTTGAGTGAGCACCCGGAGGTGACGCTGCCAGGCCAGGGGAAAACGCCTGTGAAGTCCGAGGCTCCCGCCCCCCGAAAGAGCTCCTTCCTTCTCAATCCTGGGGGTGGCGCCAATCAGCGGCACTCTCCCGAACGGAAGAGTGTGACCGATCGGAGGTTGCCGGGAGCTGGAGGGCAAGCGGCGACCGACCGAAGAGCTTCCGGGGCGGGCGGAGGTCCCAGCGTGAGGGGGGGCTCACCAGCGAATGGGCCGGATGTAGCCTTGGGGGCTGTTGGGGGGCAGGGTTCTCCGGACGTCAGCCTTGCCGAGAAGCAGCGCGCCAGGAAAAAATCAAGTTAGTGCGACGGGGTGTTATTTAGGGTTTGTGTGTTGGCTTTGATGGCCTCACGGGGCAAAGTTTAACATTTTTTTTGTTTTGTGTTATAGCTCTGTTGTTCCGTGCGTCGCTCTTCTCCATCTCGTTTATTGCTCTTAGCTGAGGGGTGCGCGAATTGGTAGGAGCTGGATGTAGGAACTCCCGAGAGAACTTGTTGTGTTGGTGTCGGCGATTGAGGTTTTAGTGCGAGGGGGTTTCCCTTTTGCCTTCCTACTTGTTCTGGGTTACATGCAGAATGTTGAAGTTATGGTGAATGAACACTGACATTTCGCCGTTTACCGCTCGACAGCTATCAACATCATGATGTCGGACGGCGTGGTGAGCATTGGCGATGGTAAGGCTGGGGGCGAGGCCTCCCCGACTAGCAGGCGTCGATCCGCGAACTTGGCGGCGACAAATGCGTCCGTTGCACCTGTGGCGGCTAGCCGCGTCAAACGCTCGCCTCAGGGGTCGGTGGCCGGGGAATCCTCGACTAAAGGAAGCGAACGCGACGAAATGGAAGAAGTCAGCAACGAGGAAGGTCAGTGATGTTTTTGGGCGAGGCGAGTAGTCTGGGTGTAGACTGTCTACGTTTGTTTGACGTAGCTTCGCGCTATTGAAATGACTCTAGCTTTTCTTCTCGGGTGCTATGCCTGCAGTATAAAATTCATGTCCGCCCAACTGAGTACCAATACATGATTTAGTTCAAGGAGGCAGGGTTCGCGTTTTGTGCCCAAGCGCTAAGCTAGAAGTAAATATGTACCGTGTGTCGTCGAATGCGTCGCTATCATTGTATGCATTCGTTCCGCGCTGTCCGGTACTGCAGTGGCGTACGAGATGGCGTTGGAGCAGATCATTGCCGACCTCGATGACCTGGAGGAGCGCGTGGAGAACCTCAATGTCGACCAAAAAACAAATGAGGACATACTTCTTAACGTTCTCAAGAGGGTCGACGAGACGGAGAAGGATTTAAGAAAGGTGTGCTTGACATTGTTCCCAAGGGTTTTGTCGGTACGCAGAGCACATTTTTTTTTCGCGAACGCCTAGCAGCACATGTTTGTCACGGTAGCCTTTAGCGCAAATATATCATGACAATGTGTGTTGATCCGAACGACAAACGAACGTTTGCCCCCCCTACAGCACGCAGAGACGTTGTTTATACACGTTTTATCTTGGGACGTAATTTGATCAAAAGGGGACAGGGTCGCTCGGGCGGATTCGAGTCCCGGGACTGAAGTTTCGATATTTCGTTCGGCACCAGAAGTCGAACTACTATTAATAGGTGTAACCGGATTGCAAGCGATGTGCGGGGAAGATACTGTACCGTGTACGTCGTTTTTGTACATTAACTCACTTCCACGGTACATTGATACCGGCAACGCGGTTTCGCGGTAACGTTCAGCAGGTCACGAACGCGATTTATACAGCTCATGAACACACTTCCACCATCACAGTTAATCGAGTCGAACAAGGTTTCACGATACGATCCTGAACGGTACACGGTAGACTCGCCGTTACGCGGTACGACGGTAATCCCCCGTGTAGCATTATGGCTTTCCCGCGGGTATTATACTGTACGGAAGAAATTCTTCATCGATATTTTACGGGGAGGCCCTTGATCAATACTACCGATAAAAATTGTACGGAGGAAGCCCTTAATCACTACTTGTATATTTTTCGATTGACAGAGCAGTCGTTCCACTGACTAAGCACCGCTCTGCCTTGGGTGTAAGGTTTGTGGAGAAGGGAACAGATGCCACTTGGTGCTACCGTAGCCGCGTTTGCAGATACACGGTCAGTCCTTGTTCTTGCAGCGTACTGCGCGTTGTACTAGATTGCCCATGTTATGTCTGTTTTGTAGGAGCGTTGCCTGGTTGTTCCATGGCTTGTGGGGTTCCAACGCGAATGTTACGTTGATCTGTCATGATAATTGCACAATTTACTAATTTTCGATGAGGAAGGGATAATAGCTGGTGCTGCCCATTTTCTTACGTATGTTCTACCCTCAGATGAAACGGACGACGATCGCGAAGGAGTTTGAGGCTAAGCAGGCGAATGCGGCTGGGGTACTTGACCGCACACTAGGCGCGGAAGCGCCGTTGGCTACGACTCTTGGTGGAGTAGGAGGTGCCACGACCACTGACTGGCAGGGGAGCGGAATTGCCAGTGAACAGTTCGCGAGTAAGGACGAGGTTGGGGAGCTGAGGCAGGCAGTGGGGATGAAGGTCAGTGGCACACGCACGAGGTGTCTTGTACTGAGATGATAAGCTTCCTACTTTTATTTGCACGTAGCTTGTGGTATTGTCTGGCGTCCTTCAGTTTTGGAGAACTTTACGTAGACCTAAGCTTGTTTTGCGTCTTTCGCTACGTCCAGGATAAGGAACTACGAGATATTCGAGACAGAATGCAAGATAAGGAGGCGGAATTGGACACTCTGCGGAAAGCGGGCAAGAATCTGAGGGAAAGACTCGACGAGAAGGAGGTGGAAACACGCGGCATCATGGATCGGGTGAGTCGCCCGCATGGGGTCGACGCTGCGATGCTGACCGTTGAGAGTCGTTGGTATTCTCTCTGAGCACCTTGTCTTGTACCAGAGACATGCCTACCCTCATATCTAGTATGCCCTGTTATTTTCGACGCTGGACAAGCAATCGTCTCACCCTTGTCCTATTTCCCTGACTCTGCCCCTTTCTCGCCCAGCTTTCCCGCATGGAGGACACGGCACGGAAGCTTTCTTCTGGGGGCGGGAGTTGTGCGTGTAGCATAATGTAGTCATGCCTCTTTACCGGCGTGGATACTTTTATGAGATTACACAAAGAGAAACCGTTTCCTACCCAACTGCTCGTGAGGTATGGGCGGAATCCTGTTGCTGTCGCAACAGCCGACAGCCTTGCCATCCTTTCGCCCTATAGGTGACGCTCGTTTTACAGCACGCGTTTTTTTTCTGCCGTGTTGGGGCCATGCGTGGGTATAAAAAATATAATAGTGCGCACAAAAGCATATTTGGTAATACGCCCCAACATGAGGAAAACCAGTAAGGAGGCGGGGGGGTGGGGGCGGGAGGGGACAATAGAGAGGCGCTGTGCTCTGGAGCAAACAGTGTCGTTGTGTATTGTACGAGTTAGCACGTGTTGGTTCGTTTTATTGGCGTTATGTAGGGAGGTTGCCATGCTTTTTTTCTTGGCAACACACTTGTGCCTCCTGTGCAACTTTTGAACATGACGTTTATGACGTGTAAACATGAACATTGTGGGGCCAGAACAGGAGCTTGGTCGCTTGCTGTGTGTCACGCATCAGGCACACGTGGGTGCTACAGCAGCAGTTGAAACAATCAAGCTCTATGTTGACGATCGATCGTGCGTCATGGGGTTCAACCAAGAGAATGCCACGACAAAGCTGCTTCTTCTCCTTGCCTAATCTCGATTCCAAGCAGATTATATCAAAGTATCGTATTATACATACGTACTCCTTTTTAAGGAGAGCGAAGCATTGAGGGAGTCCTGCATCCCGCACTACATTACATATCCGGTACTTGGTATACAGTACACCTCGTCAGATCCTCTGGTACAGCGTACAGCAGTAGATAGTATGTACAATACTGCGCTCCGCGGGCGGTTATACGCCTCCCGCTGCGTTCGCCCACACGGGAGCAGATGGAACAAAGTTTATACCGAGTGGCAGACAGGGCAAAGGGCGCTCACGACTTGATGCAATGGGTGACTTGCAAATTAATGCCAAGAAGAGCTCAGTGATGGAGGGAAAACTATGCCCGGCGGGCACTCTGCGTTCAATCCTGACAACCGTTCTTTTCGAACCGGCATAAAATAACTTGAGGATCCATCCAGTGAAGCAATATTTTCCCCAACGGCAATTCAATATGGGCTGAAGTGATTCCTGGGAGGTGGAATTTCCCGAGCGAGACAGCTCAGCTGGGGTAGGCATAAGGGAGAAAGTCTACGAGTGAAGGTGCGGTATACCAGGTATTATACCGGACTTATTTGTCGAACCAGACACACGCATAATCAGAACTTCCCCCCCTTTACGTATATTCGACTCATTTATTCATCACCGTGTGCTTTTGTTTCGTTGCGTTCATGTGCGATGTTCCTGCTATATAACATCAAAATAAAAATAGTCGTCTCGCGGAAATGGATATAATAATAACGTCTTTCACCCCACCTCCCTGCGACCTAGCCTGCCTGCCTGACGATGACGATGTGACCAGGGATAGATGTATTCAACATGCTGTTATGGATAGATGCGTTATCTACTTTAAAACCGCTATTTTTATGTATGTGTTGTTGGCAATGACGTTGTTCTGGATCTTCGAAATAAAGGCCCAGTTTTAGTATGCACCGGCGCTACAAGCGTCACCCTCCGCAGCCGCGCGACCGTGCCACACGACCGCCCCATGCACATAGCAGCCCTCTCGGTGTCTCGGCAAAATATAGGGCGCCGCAGCCAAGCTTGCCGAGCGGGTGGGGTGGAAAGGCACCCTACCGGAGACGGGTTGCTTGGTCCCCGGGATATATAGGAGGGGGGATTCCATTTACCTGGTATGTGTGTTCTATGGAAAGGATTTTTTTCCGGGGGTGGACACTGTCACCCTGTCAACCCGCCCCCCCCCCCCCGGGATTTTCGTTCAGTTGTATGTAGAAGGTTCCGTTCTTTAATACACCAAGTCCATGGCTCGTGCCCCGCCTTTGGATTATCATGTTTTCGCTCTCATCAGTAACTACTGTTGTTGTAGCTGGTATACCGGTAGGTTTTGGGGTGAATACATGATGAAAAAATGTATGTGACTGAATGCATGAATGACATGTGATGACAATGTGTTTTTTCGTGTCAATTACTGGACCATGGTATGGTATTCTTATTATTACTACCACTGTGTACCATGGTAATTTATATGGTCTAAAACCCAGGCGATGGTTTTGCACGCTTTACACACATACCTGGTACACTTCTTGGGCAAGTACGGGTGCGTCGGCGGGTGGGTGGGCAACATCCGTATGTCGGTGGCGTGTGGTAGGTAAGTGGGCGGGTAGGCTGATGGGCGTGACCGACCCAGCCACCAACCCACCTCACCCACCACAGCACACCCATGCATGCATGTATACATACTTATCCTACCACCAACTCACCCGGTAGCAGGTAGATGGGTGGATGGGTTGGTAGGGTTGGTGGGCTATGGATGGGTGTGGGTGTGGGTGTACTACGGCCCCCGCTGGCATGAATGAGCTCAGAAGACGTGAAAACCATCTCACTTCCACTCCCTGGTGATGACGCCATCACCTCTTATATTGAACATCTGAGAAAATGAAGAATACGGCCAGTCATACGCCACACACTCGTAGGCAGGGCGGAGAGCGAAGCCCCTCCCCGCCGAAAGACCCCGTATTGCATGCATGCCAAGGATATAATTCTCTCCGACTTTGTGGATGTGTGGTAGATGGGATGGATTGCCCGGCAAAAAAACAAGCGGATGTTATTATTAGGATTTTATTACGAGTATGTATATATATATTAGCAGGATACCAGGTATACTTTGTTGCTGCAGCACACACAATAATGTAGAGAGCCCTACGACTCGTCATCCATGCCTCCTATTCTTCTCGTACTCGCATGCTTTTGTGCTATCTTCGCTGTAGTAGCAATCCACGCGAACTCGGACAAAATGTCACTGGGACTCGGGTGCGCACTATCAAGATGCGAATAATTAATAACGCCAACCGTTCTCCTTGAAACTCCCTGTTCAGCATATTTAAAAAATGGCCCAACTCGAGAAAGCCGAGAGCTACAGTAGACGCCATCTGTCTGTACGGTCCTTGGGGCATCTCGGTTCTCGAAATATTCTACAAGTTCCCGACCAATGGGGTCTGCGCAGGAAAGTTGGTTTGCCAACGAGACCGATGCCGGCCCGAGCTTAGAGGACTTTCTTGCCACCGACCCTTCCCAGCTGCCCTTTTTACAAGAGCGCCCCGAGGCAACGGAGGACTACGTTCGGTATCAAGTTTTCGTGGGCGACTGGTACTCGATTGAACATCTCCAGGAGGTCGGTGCTAAGCGCAGGAAATGTTTGAGCTAGTAGCAGTACGTCGTGATGCGCGAACGAGATTTTCCGCATTTTCAGCCCTAGTATGCCATCGCGCCCTGTCTCCGCTGTCCACCTCGCAGACGAGTCCAGACTTACCAAGCAGAGTCAAGTTGGTTCCAGCAGATAAATGCGCCGCTTGTATGCCGGAACACCCCCCCACAATTTCGCCATGCAGCCCCGGTAGCTTAAGTAGTAGGTGGTCCGCTTGCCTACTAAAATATTCTTCGTGAGATCAAGTCTCACCAAATGCACACTCGTACTGTAAGGACTTTTTCTTGCATAAAAAATGATCAGCGGAAAGCGTGAAAGGGTGCGTTGGCTACATTCGATGAAAATGACGAGCAGTGGGGATGCTGAACCCTATACGCGACAAAAAATGAGGGCACGTATCCCCGGAGGGGCGACACTTGTGACCACGGCTTGTCTAGAACAAGACCGCTGAGGGTGAAAACCTCCTACGAGTTTTCTGGGAAGTGAAAGTGATGATTGGAAAGAAAAAAAAGTGACAGCTTGGGTGTGATCAGCCTAGTCCTTGGAAATTCAGACTGTGCCAGCATCAGTCTTGGGTGCTGACTGCTGCCTTGGCCAGCACAGTTAATACGAGGCATGGCCAGAGTACTGCCGTTACTGGCCAGTGCTCACGTGCCGACGTGCCGACCCATTCACCCTACCTACGTACAATTATCGAGTTAAGACTTCAGACTCCTGTCGCGTCCGACCTGCTGCCGCATCCGAACGGCTGGCCACGTGCCCACCCATTCACCACAGAGATACTTACTTAGATTACTCCCTGAGCGTGCTCGGTTGGTACATCCCTGGTCTCTCAGAGCTCCCACTTTGAAATCGCCTCTCTTCGTTACTTGGCGGACCTTTCCAGTGGTTCTTTGTTTTCTCCATCTCTCTTGGCACTTTCGGTCCTTTTTTTCTTCTTTTTCTTTCGTTTCGTGTGCGTGCGTGTACTCCGAGCACGGCACTGTGGGCGAGCCCTGCGCCGTCGCGGGCGTCAGCGGGTGCTGGCAGGTAGAGGGGGGGTTGCAAGGAGCGCTGTCGCCGCTTTCGTGCCTAGGCGTCGCGTGTGCCGCGAGACACGAGGGATGCATGAAAGGACTCTGTCTGGCCTCCA
>JBBMHQ010074888.1:0-12440 GCA_037834295.1 Postelsia palmaeformis
ACTGGCCAGCTTTCGCGGACTTTCATGGCGCGCCACGCTATGTACTTCGTCTGTATAGCCCCTGGTCTGGCATGTTCTGAAGTCTAGAGCCAACTTTTATTGAAATCCTGGACAGATATCGACCGGAAAAAACAACGACACCGTCACGGTATCTGAACGCCATGCGATGATCAAGGTCTCCGACCCAACCTAGAGTCGCAATGTGCTTATCGGTCGGCAATTTATGATGTAAGCTGATCAGGTTTCTGGTGAAAACGTCTCTCGCGCTGGTCTGTAGAAGATAGACGACAAGAAACCTCGATCTCCCTACGGCGGAAAGATTAATATTTTCAGGTTTGACATCGATCGACGAATAAACCCTAACGACTGGTCATTATTATCGAGCAATATTTTCCCAAAATTATGAAAAAAATAAATTGCGCAATGTCTAGGACTTCTATATTTTCCAAAAAAAAAATCCAAAAATTAGAATTCGAAGCCTTCCAAATATATTGCCCTCTGTAAAAAATCCAAATTTCCAAATAAATCCTCTTTTTTTGAAAATCTCAGATTCGTTTTTGAAAATATTGGAAATGAAGTTGCTCCGATGAGAACGGCCGACTAATTGGGTCATTCTTATCGAGACAAATTTTCCCAGAATTTCCAAATATTTTTTTCGCGCAATTTATAGGACTTCCATACTTTCCAAAAAAAACCCAAATATTAGAATGTGAAGCCTTCCACATATTTTGAAATGTGTAAAAATTTCAAATTTCCAAATAAATCCTGCTTTTTCGGAAATCTGAGTTTTTTTTTGGAAATTTTGGAAACAAAGTTGCTCCGATAAAAACGGCCGACTACTAGGGTCATTCTAAATCGAGCAACATTTTCCCAGAATTTCCAATCTATTTTTTCGCGCAATTTTTAGGACTTCCATATTTTCCAAAAAAAAATCCCAAATATTGGAATGTCAAATATTTTGCCCTCTGTAAACGGCCGTTCTTATCGGAGCAACTTCATTTCTAAAATTTCCGAAAATAAGTCTTAGATTTCCATAAAAACAGGATTTATTTAGAAATTTGGAGTTTTTACAGAGGGCAAAATATTTGGAAGGCTGCATTCCAATATTTAGATATTTTTTTTGGAAAATGTGGAAGTCCTAAAAAATGCGCGATTTCTTTTCTTGGAATTTTGAGAAAAATGTTGGCACGAACTCTAAATGACGCCCGGTTATCACAGGCTCCGACCCGCGCCAGTGTCACAGGGCTCACACCTCCGTCGGTTATAGGCTGCGTGCGTGGGCCAGGCGTCTACTCATATCGCCTTCGCTTGGTGAGTAGGAACCAAGCCCCCAAAAAATCGATTCCTCTCCGTTAGCACAAAACGGAACTCGCTGAACGTTGTGATGAGGAGCGTAGGACGCCGCGGCTAGCTTCTCATCCCCTAGACCACGGATTTTCATGATATCGTCCAAGCCATCATTTCCACCTTTTGACGTTGCCCGGTACGTAGATCGGAGGTCATTTGTCATGTGACTTCAAGTGTGAGAGCTGCAAGCTAGCTGTGTCTTTCTTCTTCTTGTTTGTAAGCCGCGTGAAATCGCGTGGCTCGCGTGGTTCCCGTAGACAAATCGACCAAACCAACGACGCCGTCATGGAATCTCGACCGAAAGCTCCGGATCCACAGCATCCACGAACGAAACACCTTGTAGAGAGAAGTTTGACAGTGGTGGAGTACACCCCCATGGAGGTTAGACGTCATCCCGTTCCCTTTGAGGCGAGGAATCGAATGCTGAAGCAGGTGTGGCGTGTTAAAAGCACAGCATTCATGGTTAAACAGGGATCAGAAATGGTCCATGTCTACCGGCGGTATTTTTCTTGTGATTTTACACTCTGAAAGGGAATGTTTTTTTTTTTTTTACCTTCCGCTGCCATACAAGTCAGCGCCGGCGCGAAGTTTAAAACAAAATAATATTATATTGATGTGTGAGGCAATAATTATTTTCGACGTGACGGGTGCGATAATACAGCACCAGAAGCCAGGTTATAAAATAAAGGGAAAAAACTACAAAGAAAGAGGGAAGAATACAGTTAGTACCGACATAATTAAAGTAATACCTTTCGAGCAGAAATGCTGCAACAAGGACAACAGAATAGGTAGTTGCTGCACTCAAGAGGAAAAACGGACTAAAGGCCGATACGGTCAGAAAAGACAGCCAGAGTCCGAAAAAGTGTAATTTATGACACGCGTCACTTTCTTCGGAATAAAGTAATTATGGTTGAAGTGTTCCTAAAAATGTTCTTTTTCGGAAAAGAACCAGTTTACTGCTATTAATAAAACTCGGAGTAGTATGTATTGATAGCGAAAACCAAGTTGTCCGCTCCTTCTCTGAGCCCAGGTAGTATATTAATGGTCAGAGATCACTGGAAACAGCTGAAATAAAGTTCGCAGCTTTCGCTCCTTTCGCTGCGACAACGGCTGCCACCGAACACTCGCTCCATAACCAAGATGAACGTATGGCTTTTCGACCTCCCGTGTGGATGTCGGACCGAGCGAGCAGCACTCGGTATGTGGTCTTCTTCGTGGTTGTTCAATCGGTTTGGTGGCCCTGATATACTGCTTACATTTGGGCCCCTTCGCATATTTTGGGTCGGATACGAACAGTATAATGCAGTGGGCTTGGAAGCCTCGCGACGATAACGATGGAAGTCATCCCACTGCTGTCCCCACCACCGAACATTAGCGCAATCACCTTCTTTTGACTCATGCTGCCACCGTACGAAATGCCTTTGGATACTGTTCTCACCTGTCGGGGAGTATCGGCAGCGTTGTGGTCCAAGAGCCAGATTGCTTCGCATGTATGGTTCACCCACTCGCTTCTCTGGTAGGGAATTTTTTGCGAGACTTTCTTTGTTGGCGAGTAGCCCCGCACACCCGGAGTGTTTTGGAACCAAGATATTTACACAGGGCTAATTTCGCTCGAACGTTGGATACATGAAGCATGTCGTTTTGTGTGAATAGGCGCATCCCATTTCTTTGCTTGTACATTGGTATATTCATGTCGACGAGTGTTTTCTAGTGTACTACACGAGACTGAGTAAGTCTGCAAGTATACGGCACTACTGGGACTGTAAAACAACAACAACAACCACAACGTGAGCTTGGTCCTGATGTGCTGTCTATACGAATACGAATACTTACAGCAACATTAAGGGAACGCTGGCCCCTTAGCGTCGGGTTTTTGGTCACTCGAATATCTGCCAGGTAGAAGTATCATCGGAACAGAAACGGCTACAATTGTCTTGGCACGCTGCTTTTTAAACGTCGGCAGGTAAGTGCACACTGGAGAGCAACGGTGACATGCTAATGGTTCATCATCGCAGCTACGTTGTATTTCTTTCAAAATTGACCCCCCGCAGGTTGTAAACAGAAGCCTTCACCTGCTCGAGTGTATGGTCCACATTTTTGTATGTCCAGACCGCAACCAAGAACAATCCCCAGCTGAATGTCTACATTCTACTTGGGGGCAGCTAAACAGCCTTCCAAGCGTAATATTCGCCGCCCTATTTGAGGGATGCTCATTATGGGGTCTTTGAGGGTGTCTGGTGCGACAGACGACAATCGTAAGCGGCGAGAATCGACACTTACGAGGTGTTTACGTGTATCTGAAGTTGCGAGCCGGTTGCGTTACAAGCTCGTAAAGGCGCATCTGTTTTTCGATTTTTCACGCAAGGGAGTAGTATAGCGCATTGACTACACCACCGATATAGGATTGTAATTTACAAGATGTTTGCTGTTCTCTCGGCCAGTTGCATTTTTTTTCCCAGAGAGTCGTGGTCGGAGATGCCGCGAGGCCCGAACTACGTTCCAATGATGGATAGTATGTTGTGGGGCCCATAAAGGTGATAAAGAAGGCGAACACTAACGATTCTTGTACATTGGCGTCAGCCATCCAACAAACATACAATACTAGTCTCAGTTGTAAATTCCTGACTTGATTTCCTGTAAATTTCTGAAACGTCGACGCGCTTGTTGCCGACGACGAGTTTCTGATCGTACGAGCGTCCCCTCGAGGCCGCATTCTATGGATTTTCGACAACACCCACGAGACAATTTTTCAACAACGCATTGAGCAAATATTGCTGGTCAACTGCATTTTTTCGTATAGCTATAGACTCAATAAATGATGAATACTTTATAGTGTTTCCAGATAACTCTGTATCGCTTTGTTGGCAAGTGTTTCGGAGATGAATGCTGTCATTTCATTTTGCCTTTGAGAAGCAAACACGCCAAGACGCGGAGCAATACAAACCACACACCTGATCGCTAGACCGCACCAACTGTAGCACTTCAACAAGAGTATTCCGAGTGTAAGATGTTGCGGTCAACAGCAGATGGTGGTAACTCACCGCACTCCGGAAGAAGTCGACGGCACGAGGGCGAGCCCTGTATGGGTGTGAGACCGGTTTTGCTTGAGGCCGGTGTTCGGACCAGCCATACTTCAGCAGCCGTCCCAGCTTGAACATGACCTCGTACACGTGTGCCACCATGCGACCTCGATAGCTGCTGACCTATCGGGTGGACAAATTGTGCCCCTTGTCTGCTGGCCACCAATTCCTCGACGACAATGTCTTCTATCTCGCCCGATATCGTTTTTCCCTTGTGCTGTCAAAGGTCGGGGGCGTAAGGCTGCTGAAATAGCACGTTTCCTGCTTTTCGTCATACGTGCCGATGCGTTATCTCGGTCAAAAGTCGACAAGATCTGCCTTGAGTTTGTTGAACATGCCTGGTATTGGAAGGGCAATGGTATTGATGTTGTGTTGTTAAAAACAGTGTCTGCTGCCCCCTGAAATCTCCCACAGCGCTACATATGCCCACAAGCTACAAACGTGTCTATGCGTAAGTCCCCCGCGTCAGCTGTTGCCTAAGAACTAATTAGTGTGAATGGATGTGTTTCCGGTTGTAAACGAGTTATCTCGGCGCGCTAACGAGGCGTAATTCGGTGACCGTTACGCAGGTGAAGATCGTGGCAAGTATACCTTTACGGGAAATTCAACAGCGCTCGCAACAGACCCTCCGGCAGAGGTTCGGTGGTCATGAAATCAACATTCAGCATCTTCGCTGGAGCATTGGTGACCTTGGGTATCGCAGTCAAAGCCGCGTCTTTCGATGTTTCGGATGAGCACAGGAACACCTTCGTCGTCTCAAAAAAAGTAGTGAGCTCCACCATGCGTTTCGTTTTTGTGGTTGGACTAGAGGGTACTGGACACCACTTGGTAGGTCAGACGCTGGACCACATGTTCAAGACCAATCAAGACTTGGTACAAATCTCCGACAAAAATGACGACGCCGTAGGTGACTTGTACACCATCAACTATTCTATGGGGCAGACCGCGCAACACTACAGCACGGTACTGAGCCGCGCAAAGGAAAACATGCGAAACCTTGCGCAGCGCGGAGCAACACTACAATTTCCAGGGACAGTGTCGTACACCCTTGGCTCACACCGTCTCCACTCGTATCCCAGTGGCACTGGTCCGAACAAAGCACTAAGATATTTGGATTTGCGACTGCTGGCGGAGGTGGCGGAAGAGGAGGGGGTGGATCTGCGAGTGCTGTACCTCCGGCGCTCTGTCAAGGATATGATAATTGCTAATACCAATCATCGGGGATTTCAAACGTGAGTGTGACACACGACATCGATTCGGTTCTGGCCGATCATTTTTTTTCCTTGAAAACCATTGGGTCCGTCATTGTTTCGCAAGCGACCATATCTATGGCATGTGTGAGGCCGTAAATGAAACATCAGTGCCTGTCGAAACTCCTGATTTGGTTCGGTCATGCCAACTAATCCTTCATCAAAAGTAGTACCCGTCTTCACAGGCGTAGACAAAGGGGGGGTGACGGTTATTCACACAGCTTACTCTGTATTTTTTGTGGCAAGGATTCGTAGAGTCGTTGTTGTGTCTCGACAAGTGCCCTAGATGAACCAAAGTGTTCCATTCAAACAACTAGTTGACGCGGACCGTGTTAGCACGGTAGGCATATCAGTCTGATATTACCGAACAACCTGGCTTTCAATGAAGGGAGGAAGTCTAGGTTAGACTAAGCCGTAGATATTCCGTCAATTTGTCACCCGACAATATATGTGTCGTGAGCGGGGGTATGTTAACGTACTCCTCGATACACGCTGAAGCGGAAAGTTGTCGAGGATAAGATGTAGTGTCTTCCCGTATTACACTTTCAGATCGACACGTTTTTGATTGCACGCGGCTGCGATATATTTATTGTCTTTATACCATGATGTTATGTTTCGGCCAATGTCTAATAAACAAAGCAGTTCATTAGTATTGTCGTCTTACAGCTGCTGTAAGCGTTCCACAAGAAGCACACCTGAAAATAATGAAACGGGACGTAAACACTGTCTTGCATTTCATCCCTATAGCTGTCCTCACACACACAAATAGTCTTGATGGCGTATTCGGTATTGCTGATTAAAGGACCACAATACTCATTCAATATGTTCATCATTCTTGTTCCGTTTTAACCTCAGACTCTCATTGTGTGTCGCGGCATCCATGTTGCCTAGCTCACTGGGTTAAAAGGTAGTGTGGGAAGGCCTCCATGTTTCTACGTTGTTTTGCAGTGTGACGGTAGGATAACTTGCGAATGACAAAACAAACGCAGTCACGGTCTGATCCAGACAGATCTTAACCCTCTGTCTTCGTAGAGCTCCGCACCAATATGAGTCGTGCCCTTCGTACAGCGCATCTTTTACTAACGAGCCGTGTGCTGTCCGCTGTGGCAGGCATCTACGGAACAACGAACCATCGACGCCGGAGAAGAGATACATGGCCTACATGCAAGTCCTGTTGACAGATATCGCCGTGGTTCACTCGTTACTGGAAGAGCTCGACCCAGGATTCGTCGTGTGTCACGACTTTAATGATCTTGGCAATGTCGACCAATCCACTGCAGTATCGGATGTCCTGGCACCGAACAAAATCTTGGCTGCACTGCTTCGAAAATCGTTTATCGAAGTAGCAGGTGCTCCGCGCGCTCCAACCAATGAGACGCTGCTTTTTGATGGTGCTGATGTGGTGGCAGCACGCCTTCAGCGCAAATTTGACACATTCGAGTCGAAAATTTGCCGAGGCGCCAGGAGGGATTAGGACAAAGGTCTTTTTTTTTCGAAGAACGCTTGGCTGTCCACCTTGTGTAGGATAGACAGGTTCTTAAAATTTGCCCCTCCCGGATGTGCAGCAATCAGACGACATTAGACACCCCACTGTAGCTTCGCATGAGCTGATCCGAAAATGACGTGGGTAAGGAATAATATCACCGACAATTTTGAAGTGGATCCGCGGTATTCGATAGTTGTACGGTGGTAGGTTTCGGTATTTATAAGGTTTGACGTTCGCTGAAAAAAACAAAAAACATCCTTCACGGTGGAGTTGACACGAACTATCAGCTCTCACTTACGCTTGCAAGTCATTGTTTACAGCAGGATCCCAAAGATCACGCTCGGTTTGGTAGTGTCTAATCGTGTAAACTACTCGTATAAATGATGATCGATAATATCTCTCCACGACGAATGTGTAAAACAGGTTGAAATACTAATCGGCTCTGACACGCTGCAAAGGGGGAGGACAAAGCTCGTGCGGCCGACGAAAGCGATCCCCCAAGCGCTCACCGATATTCACGGTTGGAAAGCATATATTGACGCAAGCGATACCCGAAAAAGCTCACCGATATTAACTGTTGGATAGCATATCTTAGCCGCAGTACGTTCTGTGAAAAAAAAAATCCTACAGTGGCACAAACTCTAGTCGAAATTGGAAGGCCACAGGTTGAAACAAAAGAAGTGTGAGCGTTCGACACATACTTAGCTCACCATTTTTGTAGCCCGTACATTTGATAACACAACTCTAACGTTATCGACAGTAGAAGAATATTCTGAAGGCCCGTGGGAATGAGGCACAACTAACCACAGAGAACTAGTTTGGGGTTACCGGTTTTCCAAACGTTGCTACAGTCTTTTGGTGATCAACTTGACGCAGGCGGACTGCATCCTTAGCTGAAGTGATATTTCCGCAGTCCTTCTGCGGAAGCAGGGGGTGAGTGCGCCCATTCTCGTGAAGATCCAACGTGCGCACGCTAACTGACATGCAGTAAAACCATTGCACAGTACATACAGTATGATTCGATACGGCGTCATTTCGAGTCGAAAATATAAAGCCGCTCAGATCAGCCGGCATCCACAGTGCAATGCGTCTACGATCGGTGAGCTCGGCGGCGGCCAGACGTTTGGCGTCGAGCACAAAAACGCCCCGATCACACGCTCCGCAGTAAATTTTGTCAAGGGTGCGTCTTACTAATGATAAATGTGTAAGTGTGAAAGGGTACAAAAAAACAACTCGAGGAGTTGAACGCCCAACGGCCGAACCCAGAGCGTTCTGAATGTTTAGTAAGGCAACACCATCGGGGAAGGCTTGTCACCATTGGGTCGCAGTATCGTGCCCACAGCCCCAAGTCAACCATATGTGTTCAACAAAACGGAAACTTCAACTTTGAGATCATGACCTACACCGTCTTGGAACCAAAGTCTCTCCGAAACGAGGAAACTGCCTCGACGTGACCATCTGCTCGGTTCCTTGTGGATGTTCGTTGTCCACCAGATATGCATTTAGAGCCGATGGTTAACACCGTTGCTGGAATCGGACCGAACTTGCTGCCCGATGTGTATGGATACAAACCTCTAAACACGTGGTATTCAGCGTTCCACGTCCGAGCCATGCTACGGTAGGCGTTGCATCGTTACACAGACACATTTATTGTTACTGTCGGCTCTCCTAAGAAGCTGAGCGGCTACGAAGCACACTACGAGAGAAGTGCGTCCTGTTCGAAACTCATGAAGCTGATAATCTTTCCCTCTCGCCCACATTCTGAGCTTGACAAGCAGTGAAACGCGATGGTTGATTTACACCATACCTGGAAGTCCATCAAATAGCTATTGTAGACACATATGACATGCCGGCGATCTCTGAGTTAAGGACTGCTGCCAGGCAAAATATGTAGTGAAAAAAAAAGGTGCTACCCCCTTTACTAAGCACGACGCCCTAATGAAGAAACGCCCCAGGCACACACTTTACACAAGTATATATCACAAACAAATGGCCTGCGCGACGGATGGGTATCACGAGGTTAGATGAGTTCGAACACAAAAAAGCTGTTGGGTGATATCTACTTAGCTCCTCATAACAGGTACCTGCGAAGCCACCCTTTTTGTAGCAACGGATGTGTGTGTTTTTTTTTTCATGGGACTCTCGACCGAGGCATGTCTGACTTAGGTTTATGCGCAATGACGCCCGGTGGTGTGTAAACAGGCCCTACTAGCCCAGTATTGACTGACAGTGCTAATGTCGAGGCATGTCTGACTTAGGTTTATGCGCAATGACGCCCGGTGGTGTGTAAACAGGCCCTACTAGCCCAGTATTGACTGACAGTGCTAATCTTTTCCCATAACGTAGTGATGCAGTTGTCAACCATATATATCACCATTATTTTCACGAGTGTCACACGACATCTATTTTGACTTTTTCGCGGGATACTGTGATTAGGATAGGAGGCGATCGTGCTGTATTCGACGTCAGGTTGACAATATATGTCGGAGACTGATCGGTGTGCCTCACTCTATCGATTGTAACAGCATGCCCACATGACCTCTAGAGAATGAGGTCAAAACGTGGTCGCGAGGATAAGAGCTATCCGTATCACAACAACTGGTGCATGAACCGGGACCCCACGCCTGACAAGAGGGACGTCGTGTATTTTTGCAGAACGTTTGAATGCATTGAATACCATCGAAGTATGTCAGTGAGATTACTCATACTTCGGCCAATCAGCAAAGTGCAGCATAACTTCCGACCCAGAGTATTCGTGTCTACCCTTAGCAAGAAAAACCATTAGGCCGTTTCACGTTGGATGTCTCTGCCAATGACGTCTTATGTGTGTATCAGTGCGTTTCACCATCCGGGTGGGAATGAGCGGAATGCCCAGGATCCCACGTCGAACCGGGATTGCGTTCAACAATGAACAATAAGCTAGGTATGCCTCAAGTACGAGTATATCAAGTGCCACATTTGTTTCTTGCCGTCTCGATGCACTACAAAAGCCAGGGAAGCACGTATGACTTAATATCGAGCTGATACGTGACGGGCCGAACGCCGGTCTGTGACTTGTTGTTGCTACATGCTCAAGATTAAACACCGCGCCGAACAGACACGTCCTACCAAGTCGCGGGCAAAGAGATGAGTCGCTCAGCCATACTCGTGAGAGTGCGGCGCAACTCTACACAGTCGATGGATTGGCGACCAACGAACGAGCCCGACCATCTTTTTACCCGCACTTCACTGAGCGCAGAAAACTTGTTTGCCTCCAGTTACCTAGCACGGGTAGCCTCTCAAACATGACGACGATCGCGGTATTCCCCTCCCGAATATCTAAAAATCCGTATTTGCGGCCGCCTCAAAACCAGCCGAGTCCAGGACTTTCCAATGGACGGCAGGCTAAGCGACGCAACAAGAAAATATCTGCCCTTACGATCACGCGCGGCAACGAGGTACGCTACCGGTCATTGTGCTCTTTTGGGTGCCGTAAGGCGTAAGGCGTATTATTACAATTGATTTTCTTAGAAAGAAGGAATATCTGCGTTGTAACCCTGACCACTATCTGCACGAACGAGGTATATCTTGACTGACAAGTTTGAGGTGAAGTCTGAAATTTGGAAATATCGAGGCTAGTAAAATATATAGCATGCCCTTGGTCAGTGCGATGGACCCGTTGACAACACGGATCATACTTGAACCAATGTACCCTTGACAGAGTTGTTCCCGAGAGCTCATCTTACGTCTTCCGTGTGCATCCTGTGGGCCAAGACAGGGTAAACACTGATTGCTCACCCTGCAGAACCCAGCGTCTATCGCTTTCACCTTGCGGAAAAGGCAAGCTCTCGTACGAGTAAGCGATACATATTTGACCATGCTGTAGATATCGACCGTCTCCATCGAGGGCTGCGTCTGAGTGTAGGAGGCCGAGGAAAAGAAGATAAACGGCAGGAACCAATGCGAGGTGTGTACCGTCGAGGTATTTATAAGTGGGAAGGTAGACGTCGACGAGGGATAATACTAACACCTGCGCTGCATCAATAAACGGGAAACCACCCTCCTCGCTTCTAGATCATGATATAAGGCGGACCGTCGTAACACGTTCCGAGCACTTGATTGCACGTCTGAAAGTACCCAGAGTCAACCATGCATTCGGACATCCAATCCATCACTCGTCCAACCCGTATTGGGGGGTCATGTTGTACATATCGAGCACCTCGCCAATATTTATTTACCACCTGACATATGCGTTGAGCTAACGAGAGGACAAGCGAAGGTGAAGTTGAAAATACCAACGGTTCAACGGAAATAGAGGATATTAATTTCCTCAATGTAGATTATTACCTGGTGAATGTCGTCAAATTTGCCGCATCGTGACAGTCGCAGACAACAGTCAATGGCCGTTCGTGTATATTGGTTGGAACACCCTGAACAGGTGGGAAAACGAAAGATTCACCTTCGTAAATGTGAATATAATATCGTGTCCGACTGGCAGCTAAGATGCTCTTGCGAGAGTCATGTTGATCACGGCCTGAGAGTGTCACGAACTGCAGTGCACCCCTGACCTTTGAGGATATTCCGATGATAATATCGTCAGTGACGTGCCGAAAAAGCAAAATAACCAGTTGCTGCAGTTACGTGTCTTGAGGCCTAGGGTACACCTGGGAGTTACAGTAGACGTCTCAGACATTCCCAGTGCCGGACAGCTTCGTCGAAAATGGCTCGAGATCTGGAACATCTACAACGATATTTGCCAACTGCGAAATAAAAACAAATATTCACAAACGGTCTCGTACACTCTGGGATTCATGTGAACAAACAAAACGTTATGTAAGCAGCTGCTGCTGTACGTAGCAGCCGTTGCCTTTTGCGACTTCTCATACACCAGATGGCTCTGCTATTTAAACCGTTACGAGTCTTCCTTAACCTTACGCCCCGCAATAACGCATGGACCTTCAACACGTGAAAAGTGCGTCAAACAACAGCCACTACGTGGGAATGATCACGAGTGAAGGCTATTACCGTCAATCTCCAGCATTGATGTTTAGTCGTCCACAACCTTTCGCCAGCACATACTGAGGAGACGATTGTACTTGGTCGGCCATCAATCCGTGGGTCCTTAACCCCTACAGAACTAGACCCCCCTTCGAGGACAATTTTTGTCCCCATTTTTATTTTCAACACTTAAAGTTTGTGAGGGAGGATAAAGTGTAAACAGTTCGAATGCGATTAGGGATACAGGAATCGCTCGGAGATTAGCCATCCTCAACATGATCTGACAGTCTCGGAGCGCGT
>JBBMHQ010074899.1:0-12437 GCA_037834295.1 Postelsia palmaeformis
CACATCACCAATATCTGGTATGTCTAAACAGGGGATACTTGTTTCTTACCGGACTTTGAACAACCGGTGCATTTCTTGCACGGTCGTTTCTTATTGTTCCGGACTCTCATCAACCGCTGCATGTTTCATAGGACATTTTTTGTCTCGCCGCGCTCTCGAAAGCTAATTTCCTCGGCTATTTTTCCCATGCTTTGAATTTTTTTGGTATCCCGTGTGGGTGTCGATCGCTGGTGCTTCATATTTGTCTACTTCTCTCTCTTGTTGGTCCAGGTTGAGCTTCATTTCTCAACCCGAGTTTCTTTTTTTTCGTGAAGCACTGAGCCACAATTTCTTGAGAATGTTTCTCAAGAGCGGACCAAAAGTACGAAGTTGTTTCGTAGTAATCGCAGTCAGAAACATAGCAGAGAGAGCTCGGGGAACATCACATTAAAGCGCTCCACATTACAAGCAGAGCAGAGCAGGGCCAACAGTAGTCCACGACTAGCGCCAGGCACGCTTGCTGCCCTTGGTCTAGTTAATACCACTCTAGCAGGTGGAAGTACTGCAACCTCAACTCTGCCTGTGTGTACAGCGGCGATCTGTAACTTAGAAGAGGCTACAGTAGTAGGTATTTGTACATGTGGTATGCAACAAAGGCGAAGTGAATCTGCGTGAGGCTAAGAACAGGAATGCAGCCCAATACTGGTAAGGTCTGAGACTCACTGAAGACTTGTACCCGCAGTTCCAGCCTGACCAGGTGGGCTTGTTTCACTTGCCTGGAAGCGCTCCAGTCAGACCGCAGCTCCTCAAAGAACACCACTTCCTGATGTGTAAAAGCGAAGACGGCCATCTCCTTCTCGCTCAGCTGTCCCATATAAGTTCCATTTTTCCCCCAATCCTTCATAGAGAGAGCAGTTGTCTCGGGTTGCACCACTCTGATCGAGTTGGGATACATCTTAGCTTCCACAACGACCTGCCGGCCGGGGTCTAACGGCCAGGGTCCAAGGATTGCGTGCTGCGCGTGCACGAAGTACTTACACTGCGCGTGACCCCTTTCGACTTCGGCTTCGTTCAATGCAAACCCGTCGTGCCCATTCCTCGATGGGTACCATACTTATTTATTTCCTCATACACAAATAGTCAGTCATTCGTATCCCAGAATCGTCAGTTCAGCTTTCTGGACGATGGTTCGTCTGCAGCAACGCCATCCGGAAAAAGTACACGCGAACATGTCGTAGTGGCCATCCTGTCCTGGCTGTCAGCCTGAGGACGAAAAGTAAAGCGGGTGCCTCTTTTACTGAGTGGGTGGGAACCGCTTGAGTCGGCAACCATGTCGCAAGTTTTCACACTGACTTCTGCACGTAAAGTATTGTACGCACCGGCACCTAACAAATCCTAGCTTCTCGTATGGATCATCGCGTCGCAATATATTGGCTACACAGTGCTGAATCTACGTGCCAAATTTCAATATTTCGCCCACAGTATGCCTGAAATGCGTGCCATAAACTTTCGTAAGGCGAGAGGTCTCCGCCTTTTGTACACATAATTATTTCCACGTGTACTGCCGACTTTGTGACAGGTAGTAGACCGAGGACAGGTGTGACAGTCTGCTCCAAAACAGGCGCGCACAGCGTTAAGGCTCATACTTGCTGCCTTTCTATTTACAATTCAATTCAGAGTAGTTTCCGCTGCGGTTCAGTGTAGTCTTGGATCACGACAAGGCTGCAAGGCAGCAAGGCACACCAGATGTGACGTAGGGTAGATGAACTCTATTTATTTCGTATCCGCCACACTTGCGTCCTGCATTGTTGAGGCTTTATTAGATTTGTTCGTGGGCACCGCTCATTCCTCCTGCATGTCAACAGGAGTACTGCTGTCGGGCACTTGAGGTATACCTGATAGCCAAGCTTTACAACGCCTAATAGTTACAGAGCACGTGGGTTCCTGATCGAATCTAGAACTTCATACAAAAGGATGCAGACAATGAAGTAAACTGTTACCCAGCAATATTATCAGACTTGCCTTCGGGCAATATAGCGTAGACGCCATACCAACATGATGAACCGAATATCCTCAGATACGGTGTATACTCATACATGTATATATGAGTATAATATATATGTAATCCAAGTCTACAGATGCCCACTGGGCCGTGCCCACTCAATCCGTAGAATTGAACACTCGAGGTGAGAAAGTCAAGCTCTATATATCTATATGTGATGTGTTCGTGTGTGTGTGCTTTAAGGACGGCAGTCAGTCCCATTTCGGGCACCAACCACTCGAATCCCAAGAAAATTGTCCCCAAAACGGGACTGGAGGCCTGAAAGCCTTGAAACGTTATTTTGACCGGTCGTCATCCAGCACAACCACTGCCCGTGCCGATTCTTCAATACCAAAGATATACAAGCTCTGTGGTCTAGTAATCTTCGTCCAACGGACACCCACACTCATCAAGCACAGCCACTGTCCGTGCCGATTCTTCAATACCAAAGATATAAAAGCTCTGTGGGCTGGTAATCTTCGTCCGACGGACACCCGCACAAAGTATTTGGTATCATGAGCCGTCTTGTCGTATATGCTCGTACTTGCCAGGTACCGGGCATGATGTATGTCTACCGTAAGATGCAGGGTTCGTTGGTTGATACGGCTTTCGCCTTGCAAGTTGTACAGAAAGGTGTGGGAGTGGGTTGTGAAGCGCTGTATCTTAGACCCGTTTTTCAGATTTCCTCGATGGCTTGTGTACCCTCCTGATTTAGTAGCATCTGCACATACAATACTTCGAGGTGGGCTCGTGTCGTGGCGTTCATGATCCCGTCTCCCATCTACTGCGCGTTGGAGGCGTGCTTCTGATTAAACACACCAACCAAATAGTTTATATACCCCTGCCCTCAGAACACTCTGAGAGCCAGGAAATCAAGATGAGACATCAACCGCTGTGAATAACTGTACGCGTTTAGCTTGACCTGCATTACGGTAGTCGGGCCTGCCCCATATTGCCCCTTTTGCTATCCGGTGATGGGCCTATACCCCAGGCATACTACTAAAACAACGTGTACATAAAAACTATTGTAGTATGGTATGAAATGTGTGTGGTTGAGCTCAATACATCAAAATATCAACGAACCGGTCAACTTGACGAGGACGACAGTAGTAGTAGGCAAGACCACGTAAATAAACTTCGAGCATGGCATGTTGTGTTTAGGATACCAGGTATACAACTATAGCTACTATTTGAAAAAATGGCAATACTGTGTGGACTTACAGGTACCGACGCTGTCGATCGGGTACTTGCTCCGCATCGGGTACTTGCTCCGCAGTGCGTCCGCAGCCAGCAATCTCTTGCACACGCGGCTCCCTTCGGACCCGGGAAAAACAAGCCTGGTCCATGTAACGCTACCCTCGCCGCTCTAACGCCTGTACTCGTGGTGCTGCTAATAGGGTCGACGCTCGTCCGCGACAGAAGACCGGGGTATGAGCTATACGTGCAACATGCGATGTCCTTTGAAAAAAAAAATGCGGTTGCCCTGCATGTCGATGTGTAGTTTACCCAGTGTTCGTCTTCATTTCACACGAATCAAGTATTGGTCCGCCTCATGCCGTAAGAAGACAGTAGTAGTATCACAGTTACAGGTAGGATGTTTCGGGTGCAGCAGTGTTGAAACCTCCTGCTGACACTGGCACCGCCCAACATCAACTCACATACGTGCCGTCGCTTATTGGCCCCACGAGTGCACATGGTACGTAACATGCGGCCGGCGCATGATGCAGGTTGCAATTTCTCGATGAGGTTTGACCAACCGGTGCGGGGGCACCTCTGGCGGCCATGATGCTCTACGTTCGGTTGCTAATCTACGACCAATTGGTCCGTGGGGATCGAATGTCAACACTCCTGATGGTCTGGACCACCAATCTAGACGGTTTTCCAGACTGTGCGACAGTCTGCCGTGAACGCACATTTCCCGACAGCTACAGGTATGTGACCGGCGTTTCAGGTTTCCTTGATACGTACGAGCAGTAGAAATACTTCGTCTCGATGAATGAAAACTTCCTTCTAGTTCTACATGCACCATTTACGTGCACATTTCGCACAGCAGCGGTAAGACAAAGCGGCCGACGGACTTGTTTGGACTATAATCCGCTTGGTACCCACACAGCCACTCAACGAGCCCGGAGGGGGCTCAACCATTACCTTGGGGTCTCGCTTCGGACTTATGGTTTCGTTGTTGTCTGTCTGGAGCATTTGAGAGCGTTGCTTGAGTATCATCCTTTTAGTGTGGGATGATGCACGATCAAAAAGTAATTATCCACTTACTTCTACTGGGTTTCCAAAAACACCGCCAGGAGACCATGAAGCCAAAGGCGGCAACCCTATTACCGAGGACCGTATTAAATAGGAACTACACGGTACACACAAACAACTACATATTTCGCTGATTTTACTGACAATATTTGGTCCATTAACTATGATCCTCCGTAATAGCAGTTTCCACCGGCGGACGCTTTGCGGTTGGACGCAAAAACGATCATGTGATGTGCTCCTGATGTTGCCCGCTCTTTCAACGCCGAAACGCCCAGCAATCGAGTGGGTGTTCAGGTTTCACTGCATATTGTGTAGCCGACCCATATATATGCATACTGCGCGTCCCTCGCAAGTATTCGGTGGTGGCACCCACAAAATAATATAATGATGGTATCTCAAAACCCCTACTTAAGAAACACTTCTTCCACGTTTTGGTCTGATCCACTCGCTATGCAGATGCATATACCTCACCGACTGCGCACGTCTTTTTTATAGAGGGATTTTGGTGCGCGCCTATAGTATTTTGCAGTAGAGATATGCAGACATGATTGATGCTGTCATGGTTATGGGCAGTGCCTGAAGGAACGAGGCTCATGAGCTTGAAGAACAAAGCTCATGGCCTAAAATAATGACGCATGTGTCGAGGCTCTGTCTCTGTGGGTAGAGATGGCAGAGATGGCACCGAAGTGTCTGTAACGATCGATTGTGAAGAAGAAGAAGATAAATGGTTTGAAAAGGCGCTTATGTGGCCATATTGGAAGGAATATTGATCTCAGGGATCAATGGAAAAAGAGAAGAGTGGAGAGGAGTAGTAGAGTGTGCGTGTGAGTGTGCGTGTGAGTGTGAGTGATCAAGGTGGGGGTGCCCGCACCTGATCATCTCGGCACAATGCCCATGCTACGGACAGTTACAACCAAGCGTAGTTGGTACTGTTCCCTGTAATGTTCTCTGCAACGTTATAGTGTTGTTCCAGCAACGTTCTCAGCTTCGTTCCTGATGAAGATGCTGTGGGCATACAACAGAGCGCACTACGAGTAAGACAAACTCGTAACATATCCGCATGATATATTGTAATTACCCGACTATCTAGACTAAGATACTCAAATACCTGGTACTCGTATCAGTGCGTAATGACTGCACATCACAATATATACGTATGGATCTCAACATCCATATGCTAATACGCCCCCGTAATGAAAGTCAGTAGCTAGAGTGATGCCTACGGTGTAGAAACCTGATACTCAAAAATCAAAATGAACGAGTGAAGAATGAAAGAGTGGCACAACATATTCAGTCCTGCGCGAATACAGCGGCAATATGGAAAACAGTTAACACAAAGTTCACAACGTATTCAGTTCCGTGTGAGGACAGTGGCAATATGGTTGTACTCATGCCAGAAAAGCTTATAGCAGTTGTGCACGACCACTGAGTCATAGTGCATGACCACTCAGTAATAACCTACAGTGAAAAGAGTAGAAAGTTATCTGCTGTACTTTTAACCCGCCCCTTTCATTGGATGCTACAATGTTAGAGCTACGGAAATAGTACGTAAACTTGCAGACACAAATAAAGTCGGTGTGTGTACCCAGACGAAAATAACAATGACCTACTGCTGTGAGTGTGTACTTAGGATACGTACTCAAAGAAAAGAAAGCTGTGGAAAGCTAAATAAAAACTGATAACAAGACAGATATGTACCCGTGACGGAATTCAGCAGTGCGTATCATGTGTGATCTCGTGTGGGGAAAAATATCTTCGTACAGCAAGGCCAACAGAGGAAAAGTACAAAAAAATTACACCCCCCACGAAAACCAGGATTAAAAAGAGACGCAAGGGATGCGCATGATGATGACGATCTTCGTTTCCGTGCTGTTGTGGCGTAAATTTGCTGTAGTTGAAGGAAAAATGGTTCTGCTGCTGCTGAAGATGATCTTGAACGTAGAACAGCAGACCAAAAGATGTAGATGAAGATGGCTGTGAGATGATGTTGATGATGGCGAAGACCTGAAGAGATGGTGAAGACCTGCCCCCGTAGTCAGTCCGTAATGTGTGCTGCGCCGTGTTGCCCGAAGTGTCGAATGTCGGTAGATGTTGTTGTGGTTGGACGAGGCGCCTTTACCAGTATTTGACCCACAAATCATACCAGATAAAGTACCAAATATATTTGACTTTATGGAGGTTCTTATTTGTTTTTTGCGTTTTGCGTTTTTTTGTACAAATCAAGGAAGGATGTCGACCCTACCTAAGCCTAACCCTAACCCTAACCCTAACCCTAACCCTAACCCTAACCCTAACCCCGACCCTAATCCAGGCTTAGACCCCGACCTGAGCGCGGCTTCGCCGCGCGGTATGGGAAAAAAACAAACAATATGCAGACCACGGAAATAAACTAAATATATTTGGTACTTTATCTGTTATGATTTGTGCGCTGAAAACATCGTAAAGGCTACTACTGGGTTTGGACCGCGTTCTGTGCGGCGTAATGGAAAATTTGGCAGGAACGCAACAAAACGATGCTGGAACTCCCTATTTTGGGGGAAATCAGTAAATTCCCCCCAGAGTGGTGTTCACGTTTCGGCTTCGATATCGCCGAATACGCAGCTGGCCCCCAACGCGATGGATGGTGATAGCCAGCTGCTTGATGAACGCTTCGATGGTGTTGCTGTGGAGCGACACCCTGGTGAGCATGCAGATGTTGATCTTGTCCCCTCCGATCCTAAAATAAAATCTTGAAGAGCAAAATTTGAATGAATTGCTGCAGCCGAGGGTAGAACATCGATACTTCCAGAAGTCGAGGTAGTGATGTGGTAGTGTTGCATGCACAGCAGTATTAATAGTAGTAGTCGAAGTAGACGTAGAAGCTGATAGTAGCAGATAAACCGACAGGGGTTCTCTCCCGTGGCAGGCTTATGTCGCCGATTGCATCAACGGCCTGGCTGCGTGATGCAACGCTGGTTGGCCTTCTCCCCATATGATATGGACGAGGGTGCTTTTTCCTTCCGAGTCTTCAGTCGTGCTTCCGCCTAAAAGCGTGTAAAGCCGTTGCTAGATAAGGATAGCAGGAGGTAATCCCCCCGATGCTACGTGGGGTAGCAGACTCGTCAATGACCTTGCTGTATGATTAAGCACGTGTAGGTCTTCTCGGCAATGCTTGCACGAGTATAAATCTATATGTACGTACTTCGTGCGTAGTAGCTCGAAGAATCGGTCTGAATAACGAGTTTACTCGTGTAAATAGCAAAGAGCCGGCTCGAGACTAACTTTAGCTGTGATGGCGAAGAAACAGCAGGTCTTGTAACGGCTCTTCATGCCTTGCAGCGTGGAAGTAGCGCGGAGCTAGCTTCGGGTGTGATGAGCAGAAATGGTTTCGTGACTTGTTTTGGGCTTACAGCTTCAAAGTATCATAGTATCGAAAACAAAGCTTTGCGTGTGATGTTGCAAAAATCGTCGGCGGCTTTTTTTGCAATTACAGCTTGAAAGCGATGTTGAATGTAGGAGTACAAGTTTTGCGCACAGAAGCGTGAAACCAGACTTATTACTCGTACGTGCTACCCGCGTAATAGCTTGACAGCAGTCTCCCTACCTGCTTCGCGCGTAAAAGCGTGAAATAAATACTCTTTGTAGTAATCCTGTATCTCCTTGCAGTAACCCTGTAGAACAAACTTGATGGAATTCGATGTCGATATCGTCGGGTCGATGCTGGTCCTCTGGTTGTTGGAGAGAAATACCTTATTCCTCCGCACTTGAAAACCTGGTGGACTTTCTTCGTATCTCCTGTAGAACTTGACGGACTGATGAAGACGCCGTTCCGTGGTGCCATCCGATGTGTAGACTAGAAGTCGAGGCTCATAACCTGAAGGAACGAGGCTCATGAGCTTGAAGAACAAAGCTCATGACCTATAATAATGACGCAGGTGTCGAGGCTCTGTCTCTGTGGATAGAGATGGCAGAGATGGCACCGAAGTGTCTGTAATACTTGTGAAGAAGAAAAGTCATTGTTTAAAAAGGCGTTCATGTGGCCATATTGGAAGGAATATTGATCTCAGGCATCAACAGAAAAAGAGAAGAAGAGTGGAGAGGAGTAAAGTGTGAGTGTGCGTGTGAGTGTGAGTGTGAGTGATCAAGGTGGGGGTGCCCGCACCTGATCATCTCGGCACAATGCCCATGCTACGGACAGTTACAACCTAGCGTAGTTGGTACTGTTCCCTGTAATGTTCTCTGCAACGTTATAGTAATGTTCCAGCAACGTTCTCAGCATCGTTCCCGGTGAAGATGCTGTGGGCATACAACAGAGCGCACTACGAGCAAGACAAACTCGTAACATATCCGCATATTGTAATTACCCGACTATCTAGACTAAGATACTCATATACCTGGTACTCGCATCGGTGCGTAGTGACTGTACATCACAATATTATATATACGTATGGATCTCAACATCCATATGCTAACAGTGCCGAGGCGTCAGATGTTGGTGCACAGATCGTTCCCGTCCTCCGCGGGTATGTGTCACAGTTCACCCTGGTGTATGTGTCGTTGAGAGAATGGAACCTCTTTTTTCACCATAATCTTCATACTTACTAAAAAGTAGATGCGCAAGAGAACCGATGTACACGCGACCATCGAACGAAAGTGTTCCATATAGTCAGGCGCACTACGAAAACAGTTTTGACTGCGTGAGTAGTACCCTCAAGCCTTGTGTTGCTAGCACCATGTACGAGACATTGCTTGACAGTTAAGGGAAGCCTGCAGGTATGATGTTGTTTGGAACTGTGCGGAACCTGGGGACGCTGGAATCGTCCAATGTACACTTTAGTGTTGATCCATATATTTCATGAATGAAGTTCCTTCATCGCGATCTTGGCACGTCATACCTCCGTGCCCTGACATAATACACATTTGGTACTCGCGAACATCCACAAGGCAGATCTCAACTATTAGTTCGGACGGATGCAGGATCGGGCTTTTTTCAGCAGGTGGTTGTCGACCTCTTACTTATTTCTTACTTTTTTTGGTGCCCCAGAGAGCAAGAGCAACCCCTGTCGACACTTGGTTATCAAGTTTTCGTGTGCCGATTCGTACCCGGTTCATTTTTCCATCTTAGTCGGGCGTGCCTCTGACCGTCATCAAAATTCCTCCACCTTTCCAAAATCAAAAGAGGAAGCTCCAGCGAAAGCAAGTATTTCGAACATTCGTTTAACCTCTCCATGAAAATGATAACACCACTTACTTAGAAGTATTCCAAACTTCGTCAGAGTACCAGTACCAGTCCTCGGGACTGAGTTCATGACTCGCCAGTACCAGCCATTTTTGAGCACTCAGTCCCCAGGGTACCTAAGGGCCTGGAATGACTGAGTCCCGTCAGTCTCAAGGGTACCTGGGGACAGAAATGACTGAGTCCCGCCAGTCCCAAGGGTACCTGGAGGCTGAAATGACTGAGTCCCGCCAGTCCCAAGGGTACCTGATAGCTGAAATGACTGAGTCCCGCCAGTCCCAAGGGTACCTGGGGCTGAAATGACCGAGTCCCGCCAGTCCCCGGGGTACCTGGGGGCCGAAATGACCGAGTTCCGCCAGTCCTCCGGGTACCTGGGGACTGAAATGACCGCGTCCCGCCAGATCCAGGTACCTCGGGACTGTAATGACTGAGTCCCGTCAGTCTCAAGGGTACCTGGAGGCTGAAATGACTGAGCCCCGCCAGTCCTGAGGGTACCTGGGGCCTGAAATGACCAAGTCCCGCCAGTCCCAAGGGTACCTGGGGCCGAGATGACTGAGTCCCGCAAGTCCCCGGGGTACCTGGGGGCTGAAATGACCGCGTCCCGCCAGTCCCTAGGGTACCTGAGGCCTGAAATGACCGAGTCCCGCCAGTCCCCAGGGTAGCTAGGGGCCGAAATGACTGAATGCCGTGGGCTTCGTAGGAGGACTGGACTGGTGCTGGTGCTCTGACGACATGTACATGCAGCATGTGTGTGCATGATATAGGATCAGGACATTGAGTTGGAGATTTAGTCTGCGCATACACGCATCAGATAGAAATCAACATGCAAAAAGTAGGACTATTAATAGGACTTGTTCCTTCTACATAATAGCCATACATACCCGTGGTACAGCAGGTACCAGGTACTGCTGTAATAAGAAATAGGAAAGGAAAGCTGAGGCTGACCCAGGCTGGTGTAGGTGTCCTGTACTACTACTACTACTGCTCCCACTGCTGTCTTGTCTTGTGCTGGATTGGTTTTGGCTCATCTCATTTTGAATAGTTTACCAGGTGTTGAGTAGACTCGTACGTACGAGTTTTTTCCGAGATTTAGAATGTTTCATTGCCCCCCCGACTATTTAAAAAAAGTGGAAACATTCAGATTCCTGCTCAAGTGCTGGCAGCTGGCAGTTGCTTTGCTTTGCTATGCTTTGCATGAGTCAGGGCCAGGCAGCACCAGTACGTACCAGCAGACAGATAACGCTGCTGGCCCCCACAGCCTGAGTGATGTTGCGGGCGAGGAAAGCCAGGCATCGTCTGCAGCAGGGACGAGCAGCGGGTCTTCATCTAGCACAGCAGCAGCTTCTGCCGCTGCTGCAGCAGCTACATCAGTAAAGAGCAGTGACGGTGACGATAGCGAGGATGATGGGACAAATACCTTCTCTAACAGGACCGGCGAAGAGGTCGAATTTCCCGAGGCAGTAGTGGCTGAGTCTTCGCTTGTCTGCAATGACTGAGTCCCGCCAGTCCCAAGGCTACCTGGAGGCTGAAATTACCGAGTCCCGCCAGTCCCCAGGGTACCTAGGGCCTGAAATGACTGAGTCCCGCCAGTCCTCAGGGTACCTGAAGCCGAAATGACTGGTACCCGCGGGACTGGTACTCTGACGAAGTTTAAAGTATTCTACGCAGTGAGTGGAATATTATTTCGTCACAGTATATGTACTTGGTACCGTCGGACACTCACGAAGGAAAAGTAGAGTACACGCGAACATCTCCCCCTGCCATTCGTTCACGCGGACGAAATCAAGAAATAACGTACTTTACTGTGTGGGTTGGGGCCTTTTACTTCACAGTCTCGAAACCTTGTACCTTCGTAGACTTACAAAAGGGGCATAGAGTACACACGACCACAAAAAAACTGTCATCATACGGTAGCTTCCAATGAGGACGAAATACCAAACGGACGCCTATTTTACTGAGTGTGTATGAATCCAGTTAATCGGCAACATATCGCTACTTGGCACACTGGCGATAATATTTCACACATGGACACCTAAAACATACTTTCCACAATCGCATGCGGACCACAATAAACGAGTATAGCCACGCATTAAGTACTCCACTTACTATAGTATATCAAGATATTAAAACAAATGTTCCCTGCCTATACGTGAAAAAAGCACACGAGAACGCCTTTTGTCGAACTGCTACCGTACATCGTACATGGGCTAAAGCATGCAGTGTATTGCCGGCAGCATTAGAGGTGTAACAAAAGGGGAGAGGTACAATCTTCTATGCCACACTAGCGGTGTACGTGGGTGAAGCAAGCGCAGTAGCGCGGACCCTCTTTCAAGCAGGGCCACTGCGACTACAGCCTCAATAGCAACAAGTGCGCTATTCTGCCTTCCCCCCTCCTTTCGACAACGTAGAGCTAAACGCAAGAATGCAGAGGTTCACGCTGCCGCCGTCCCGAAAGACTGACACCCTAGGACTCACGTTAGTATGGCAGATTCAGACGTCACACTCCTCATCGGCAAAACTCTCTTAAACACGCGTATTTCTTCAACCAAACAACAATCCCCGTGCCATCAGAACGTCACTAAGAAGTTGAACACACGATATCGAGAAATCTCAACCCATCACCTGTAATTTTATAGTTGTAGAAGCCGCGATACATCGAAGTACCATGTACTTGTTTGAGCGACCCCCTGCCACCCAAAACAGGACAGCTTCTCAAATCTTGGCGTATAAGTGACAGCTGCTGCTCACGACCTATAACACACGCACATACACTCATACACCTTACTAAGTTACGGGTTGTACGCTCGCACAAACACATATATATCTGTATTATTACCATTCGTACACCTGTCATTACTCACGTCAAGACTATTTTACCCCGGGGGTCGTCGTGGTGGTAGTGGTGGCAGAGGTGGTAGACGTGCACGCTGTCCCACGACCACA
>JBBMHQ010074910.1:0-12433 GCA_037834295.1 Postelsia palmaeformis
GTCGCAGCAACAACGCCTCCTTCCTCCACAGCGGCGTCAACAACAACAGCAGCCAGGGAAATGGGAACGCGTACGCAGCGACCGCGGCTTTAAGCAGCAACGGGATGCAAGCCGGCGGGGGGCACAACGGCACATCGGTAAAAGCCACCCAGGGTTTCGACGCTGGCGGAGGGCCCGGCGTAAGAGCCGGCGGAGGGGGAGTTCGAATGGGGAAGGCGGCGTCTAAAGGGGGTGGAGGGTACGCGGGAGATGTAGGAGCCGGGGGGGGGGCGGGCGACGGGCTGCCACCACCGCCGGGATCCAAAGGCGCGAAGGGGGGCGCTGTCGTACAGCTGCACGGGGGCATGGTTGCTCCTTCATCCAGGTGAGACTCACGTTCTTGTCATTATTTGTTGAATACTTCTATTCATTTGTTTCAATTTTTTTTTTGTTATTTCTGATCAATGCAGCTACACTGTTAAGCAGGCCTAGAGGAGGCGAAAACAGCTTGGAGGGGAGGGGATTCATGATTCATGGTTTGCCTCTTGGTTGTCATGAAAGGGCTCAAAATTCCATCCTCCACAAATGGCGCTTGGGGTTGTCTTGACTACCAGGTATAAATTTGTTTTCATTGTGGTAGTTACACAGGGGGTTGAATTGTGTTGATGATGAATCGCGTATGTTTCCATCGGCGAAGGGCGGCCGGGGGCGGCTTCTACACGCAGGGAGAGAACAATCTCACACGCGCTTGCGTTGTCAACCATCGTCGGAACAGGACACAATCCCGTTGAAATTGTTGATGTGCCCGTTGAAATTGCAAGGGTGTTACTCTTTGCCCGCATGCGCCACTCAGGCGTGATCCGATCATCGTTCTCAGTCCAGTCATTCGCTGTCATTATCAACTGGGGTCGACGCCGATACGCAATTTTGTGGGTTGTTGGCTCTCTCCTGGCCTAAGGAGATGTTAAATATTGTGCGCACGTTCACAAGTCCAGCCCGTGTTCAGAATGCGTCTATGGTCCTCCGAGGGGAGTGAGTTGCAAGTTTCCGCTGGTGGTTTGTTGCATCATCAATCTAACCCGAGGATGAGGGTAACGATATCGATTGCGGTAGCTGTTGCGGCAACGGTACGGACAGCGAGAACGGTAACGCGGTAACGGAAACTGTACGGGTAACGGGAGCGGCAACAATAACGGTATCGTTCTCCGTGGCGGCAACGGTACGAGTTTCCAGGTCCGGGTGGCGGTATCGGTAACGGGAATGGTAACGCGGTAACGGTAACTGTACGGGCAATAGGAGCGGTATCAATATAGGTAACAGTATCGGCAACGGTAACGCGAGCGGTATCGGCAACGGCGACGGAAATGTTATGGATAGCGCTAATGCTATCGCTAACACCAACGGTGCCACACCGGTCGACGACGCCTTTCTCTCTCAGCTCTGCCTGCGTGGTCGACGACACTCGCACCTCGTGAGAGAGGCTGTTGTCTTGAACGGATCTGCCGGTGGATTGCCATAGATTTCCTGTATCATTCCGTTCTGTTACTCACTGGACCGGCGTTTTTCCGACGGTATAATGTCGGCATACCCGTGCATAGTGGCGCTCCGCGCTATGTTGATGCGTTTTCCGACGATATAGTACGGTTGAGTTGTATATACGTTCAGGCGTATTATGGGTGTGTGACGACGTTTGGTTGTATGCACAGTGAGGCATTTTCCTGTAGTCTGAAAGCGCTTTGCTGCCTACTGAGGCGTTTTCCTGCGGTATGGTACCGCGCTTCTGTACAGTGAGGTGTTTCGTGTCCGGTACAATGCCGTTGAGCCGTAGAATACAGTTGAGTTGTACACTTCCGGGCGTGTGTAGTGAGGCGTTTTCTAGCTATGTATCACCTTCGGGCTGTACAGCAGTGTGGCCTTCTCTCGCGGTACAAGGCCGTTGGGCTGTGCAGTATGTTACCGTTGGGTCGAGTTCTACATACAGTGCGGCTTTTTCTCGCCCCATGACGCTGTTAAGGGGTACATACAACAGGGCGTTTTTTTCTGCGGTATAACACCGTCTCGCTGTACAGTGAGGCGTTTCCTGTCGGTATAAGGCCGTTGCGCTGTGCCCGATAGTGCCGTTGGTTTGAACAATGAGGCGTTTTCGGGCTGCCTAGTCGTCTCGTACCGCTGGACGCTATTTACTTTGAGGCATTTTCTTGTGGATAATGCCGTTGAGCTGCATAGGGAAACGCTTCTGGTGATACCGCTCTCTTGTAGAGTGAGGCGCTGATTTGGTTTGATTTGATTTCAATGCGTGAAGATGGCGGGGAGGGGGGAAGGTGCCACGAAGAGGGTGACGTGAACGCAAAAGACCGTGGATAAATTGTTGCACCTACGTACGAAGCGCAAGTTTTATGTCTTAGCAGTAGCAGTCCGATTTTGCGATTAAATTTGTCCGTTCCTTCGTCCAGCTCGGCTACGTAGGAGGGTGTCTACCCAATTAATTAATACGTGATATCCACGGTAGTTATGGGTTGTCGTTTTTTATGTTCCAGTGTGATCCTACTTTAAAGTGCTCTATCATGTTTCCAGGTGCCGTGCCGTCTTATCGCCTTACCCACCATAGTGCCGCTGTCGCCGTCGGTATAATCCCCGTGTGAACTCGGTTACGGGAATCAAACGGAGATTTTAGTGCCGGCGACACCGGCGTGGCCTTGACGGGAGGATGATGGTACAGCAGTATCGTACCGTGTCGTGTTACGGAGAGTACCAGGTGTTTATTCATTCATCCATTCATTCATTCATTCATTCATTGCATTATCTATCATCGACCGCCTCGTTTTCATATCCTTCTCGTTCTGTCTTCTTAGCCTCTTGCCAGTAGTATGATGATCTTCCTAAACAGTTTTTTTCGCATGATTGATCTTGCCGGTAAGAGTTTGGAGGCTGATACTACTTCTACTGTACCGGTATATATCAACACCGCTCTTGACATACCAGGCATTATATAAGACACCGGCGCGTGCTTCCTTCAACAAGTCGAAAATCATTTTTTCGGAAGACTCTCGACCTGATATTTCCGAAAACACCTGGTTATTCGGTTCTTGTTCGATATTTTCAACGTTCCCCTTCCAGAAAAAATCGAGCGCTGAAAAACAATCGCACGCCCCTGTCCGTACTCAACGCTCTCTACGTACCAGGTATACCAGTATACGATGACGATGATGATGATGTTCTCGCATTAGCTCACTTCCCTGGAATCCTGCCTGTGGTGACAAAACAGGCTGTAACGATGTCACGAAACAAACAAGTACGCAGTGGTGCGCATGGCAGTATCATATCAGTCCGTCCGTAGGGGAAACGGTACTAACGCGTTGTGCTTTAGGGTACTATATACCAGGTACCTTTTTTCCGTCAAAACTCTGAACTTTGTTTTGGCCACAGCATTTCCGACTGACGGGTCTACGTAACCTTAACCCTTGGAGGACGGCAGTCCCGTTTTGTGGCTAAAGTACTCGAATGTTTCGAGTGGTACGTGTCCAAAAACCCCGCCGACGTCCTGAAGAAGTGAGGGGAACTGACGAGATACATGCATCCCCAGCTTTTGGTTGGGATCCCATTCAGGACTTTTGCGTCACGACTCGTTGGATGCTAAAAGCCATGGGATTGCGCTTTTTTTATATTCAATATGGTTGGAATCCTATCCGTGATTTTTTTGTTATCATGATTCATGATTCGTTTCGTCCGTAATAAGTCATGTGGTGTGTAATACTACTGCTGTGTTTCTGTTCTGTCCATGTGGTTGGAATCCTATCCATGATTCACATGATGAGCCCTTGCCTGCGTTACCCTTGGTAATGTTTTATTTTTTCAATGCGGTTGTAATCTTATCCATGATATACATGGTGATTCGCAGCATTTTGTAACCCATTTTGTTTTTTCATCAACCAGGGTGGTTGGAATCTCGTTCATGGTTGTTATTGGTTCGTTGCCTGGCCAACCCATTATATTGTGTGTGTGTTTTCCCTCTCGGAAACATTTTCTTGGGTGGGTCAAGAGCTCCCTTAAGTAAGGGTTTGAGGAATGCAGTCCTGTTTTGGGGAAAGACTTCGTACGTCGAATTTGACTGGTTTGTCCCCTAAAGCGGACTGCAGTTTGCTCTAAAGGGATGCCCCTTATTCGAGAAGATATTGACAGTAGACACACACTGCTGTGTACGATACTCATATATTTACCCTTAGGGTAACCTAAGGCTAAGCCAATCAGAGCAACCCTGACCCTGGCTCTGAGCCAATCAGATCAAATCTCGAATATTTGGTAGCCTCTGTCTTGCTGCCTTGACTTGAAAAAAGCCTGATGAAATGAAGGTGTATGTATGCTGTTTCGAACGAGGCGTTCCGCGGCAGGGGTTCAGGTAGTGGTGCACCCGGTTTACGACCGTCCGGTATGACGCCAGGGCAGCATTAGAGATTGAACCAGGTATATACGCTCGTCACGAGAGAAAAAATACTTGAGATTGTAGTACATCAGTATGGGATCATTTTTCCAGCGGTAAAAGATAAAAAGACTATACTATCAATACTGCAGACTGTAGAAATAAATATCACGTCTATTGGCTTCGAGGGGGGAGGGTGTACTCGGTAGGAGAGATGCACTCCATCTCATGCACGGCTGTAGTCGTATGATCATAGACCCTCTCATCCCTGCAACGCCGGGACGGGGCATGTCGGGTTTTTACTGACCAGGCAGAAATTGCTTGCACCAAGCGCGAAGCGCCGTGAAGTGCCCGGCGAGTCGCATGAAGGGTGAGCTCCATTCTGCTGAGAACCGCTTTAGAGGCGGATTTTCTCGCATCTGGATGACAGCTTCAATGAGTTGATTTACATTCCGGTGTAGCCATTCCCAGAGACAGCAATGGCAGTAATATGTAACTGCCTCTTGGGTGCATTTTCTTACTTACTACATGATGCAATATTTTTCCTTGCCCGGAGTAAAGGTTATTTACCCCTCACAAATGTTCTAACTAGACTAACAGCTGTGAGCGACCGCAAAAAAAACAAACGTTACCCTCGTCCTCTGGCTCGCGCAGTGAGCGGCATGCTTCACAGTGTCGTTGCCAACCGACGCCAACGGCGGGAGGGAGGGGGTGGGGGTACTCGATGTCTTGCATAGCCGTAGTCGCACGACGATAGGTCCTCATATCTGTATAATGCCGGGACGGAGCACGTCGGGTTTTTCACCGAACAGACAGACATTGCTTGCACCAGGGGGGGGGGGTGTTCTCGAATTGGATACCCACCCCGCTGCTGTACGAAATGTCACTTTTTCGTCATTAGGGGGGACCATAGTATATAGGACCTACGGCACACACCAACACCTATCTATTTGTTTTTTTTCATGACAATATTTGGTCCTATTTACTATGGTGTCCCGTAATATCATATTTCGACTGACCGGGCTCCTTGACCCTTTTAGGACCGCAGTCTCTTGAGGTCAGTTTCGGATACAAACTACTCAGAATTGAAGTTATGTTTCCTCAAAACGTGACTGCTGTACTATGCCAGGTAAGGGTCAAGGGCACCGATACCATTTTAAGGGCACTGCCACCACCTTCAGGGCACCTCGAGGGCACTGAGATGCCCTATCCCCATTCGCGTTGGGCAAGACGTTTTCGTCAGCAGCTACCGCTCCGTTCCAAAATTTGAGGACGATGTGTGCATTAGAATTGATTCAAAATGTCCCTTGCTTTTCCGAACAGAGTGTTTTTTTACCTGGGATGTACCTCGGCCGTGGAAGAATTTCCGTTGTGTGTCTCCGTTTTTCTCTCGCTTGGAGTGCAGTCCCGTTTTGAGGATAAAGTACTTGGAATTAGAGTGTTTTTGTCCCCTAAACGGGTCTGCGGTCGTAACAGTCCTAACAGTCCTAGAAGGGTTCAGTTTAAGCTTACAGATTTTGTTATAGGTGGGTTTGAGTGACTTACTACTATAAATGTAGTACTATGGGCCTCCTCAACCGTGACGGAGCCTCAGAAAAATTGCAGGCGCACCCCACCCCCGATTGTTGATAAGTATCTGTGTGAGCAGCTAGGTACAGTCCGAGCTCCCCAGCTCCCCCGTTCGGAGCAGATCAGAACCCATCGCTCGGCCATGCAGCTCGATAAATGACGAATGCCGACCGGATATGTTGTCTGTCTGGCCTAGCAACTGCTCGCCAGAAGTATGGTTCGTACCTGGTAGATATTTCTGGGGGGAATACGTACGTAGTATTTTTCACCACTTGTCCTTCTAATCCGGGCTGTTTTCATTTACTATTAGTGTAGAAATCATTCCTATATTTCGAGACAGGGTGGTAGCAATCGGCACCCACGATGTACCCGATTTTGCACGTGCGAGGGGCCTAATCCTCTACATAGACTTTACACCGCTGTTCGCGCTGTGTACTGCACTGCTGTATTAATATTTGCGTTAATCTTTTTTCGGGAACGCCTGATTACGCGGCCTTGCTCGCAGCTCAGAGATTCCACGTACGACAAGTAGTGCTGGCGTTTACAACGACCTCCACGAGAAGGCTCGTCGTTTATTTTTTTTTCCTTGGTTTCGTTATTTTTTTTCCCCTGTTCTCGTGCTAACTAAGTCCGTCTGTACTGCTGCTGTGCGTTCATTTTCGAAGCTGTTTTTCTTCTCCCGGGGTTATCCTCACACTAAGTTCAATATAAAAAATCGAAAAAATGTCCGAAGCAATGGCCGAAGAATTACCCAAACTCGCGAGACAGTCGCTCCCACACTAGCTCCAAGACGAAAAAAACGCATGAAGGTTCATAACAAAAGGCGAAGTGTGGACGATCAAAGCTCGAATCAGAATCGAAAATCGGTCAAAACTAAGCGAGATAGTCGCCCCAACCCCAACTTCCAGATACAAAAATCGAGCGAACATTGAAAAAATGGGATCCTCGAAACTCGGACTGAATCGATTTTTTTTCAAGACCGGGTTTTACGTTTCAACACTTACAAATGCCTTCGAGGTGCAACTAAACAAGATTGATTAAAATGTCAGTGCATATATACTTCCCGTGTAGCTCGCAAGGTAACAGACTCACCGCCAGGGATGATTTCCCAAGCCGACTTTTTCCAACCGAGTAAGTGGGGGGCGCACGCACACCCAACGAATTTGGTGGGCTTCGGGAATACCGGTAGGAAATATTTGATGGAGATATTTTGGAGAGGCATAGCTCGGCGTTTTGCTGCTAGTAGTTCGCGGTCTGTTTCCCATCGCCGCAGAGATTCGTCCGTGGTTGTGTGTGTTATGGCACCACATGGGGCGTTGAAGATAACACCGCTGTTATAAGAAACCCTGAAAGCGTAACCCAGCGCTAAAGGATGAACCTGGTATAGAATATAGATAATGCATCACGGGTGCTGGCTGGCTGGTAGGTAGAGGTAGCGGGGGATGGGGATGTTCGGATGCCTTTTTCTGTTTCCCCGTCGCGTCTCATCGTATTTCCGCCCTCATCTGTCTTATCCCTGTTGTAATTACAGTCGCAGCTCAGGTCCTGGGTCTCTAGTACTAATAGTACTCGTGTTTCTCCCCTCCTCCCCATAGTAATACCGGGGGGCATAGTAAATAGGACCACACATTGTGGGTAAAAATAGAGAAATGTAGGGTTTTGTCCGTACCCTATTACGGGGGACCATGATAAGTAGGACCTACGGTACACACAAAAACCTACATATTTTCGTTTTTTTACTCACAATATTTGGTCATATACTGTATTTACTGTGCTCCTCCCTAATAGTAGATCCTATTTACTATGGTCCTCCGCTATACGGTACGCGCCTTCCGCTGTCACTGCGAGAAAGGCTCGGCACTTCTTCCTCCCTTGGCGAGATGTGTCGATTTATGCTGACCGACGCTTCCGTGTTTCCCTGGAGAGCGTCTAGTTGGCACAGCGAAGGTGTGTGTGCCTTTGTGTTTCAGCTCTCGATTTTTTAGAAAACAGGAAGGTTTAGGTGAGTGTGCCATTACCGAGCAACGCCAACCCTTCTAACATCGCAATCCGTTTTTGAGGACGAACCATTCCAAGCACTATGACGGGGCCCATACTAAATAGGACCTCCGGTAGCACACACTAATACCTATATGGTTCGCTATTTTTACTGATGATATTTGGTCCCATTTGAGTCCTCCGTAGTATGAATAAGTACTTTGTTTCTCACAGACGGGGCTTCAGCCGCGAAAGGGTTAAAGTGTTTTTTCGGACAGATGTGGTCGCCGGCATTCCGAACATATTGATGGTTCGACTTTACATCTATTACGTAATATCATATTAATAGCTCCTTTTTTTTTGGGAGAAGACGGGAAGGTTGAGGCGAGTGCCGATACCGAACGACAACTACAGGTGAGTTTCGGACAGATGTGGTCGTCAGCCTTCCGCAAATGTGACGATTCGACTATATACTACTCTGCTGTTTTCGCACCTTTTTACCCCCCACCAGTTGCGAGGAGACGAGCGCTGGAAATATTACCGCACTCCCCCGTGTGCGAACTCGCCGCTTTTTTCCCTGTTATGACCGAGGTCCCGTGTTGGAGACGAACGATTCAAAGTCCAAGTAGTTTGTCCCCATAACTGATCAAAAGAGACTGCGGTCGTACGTAAGAGGGTTGACCCTTATAGAACCGCAGTCTCGTTGTGGGGACAAACCAGTCAAATTCTGAGTAGTTTGTCCCCATGACTGATCAAAAGAGACTGCGGTCGTACGTAAGAGGGTTAACGACAAATTAGTCAAATTCCGACTAGTTTGTCCCCATGACTGGTCAAAAGAGACTGCGGTCGCACGTAAGAGGGTTAACCCTTATAAAACCGCAGTCTCGTTGTAGGGACGAACCAGTCAAATTCCAAGTAGTTTGGCCCCGAAACGGGACTGCGGTCCTATAAGGGTTATAACCCCTTTAGTACTGCAGTCCCAATTTGGGGATAAATCATTCTAATTCCAAGTGATTTGACCCCAAAACGGGACTAGGGTCTTAAAAGGGTCAAGGTAATGGTATCTGCACGGTTTGTCCCGGTTCTGCAGAATGGTCGACAAGCCCGCACTAATAACAGCAGGTGCTCGGTAACAATTCAAAGCAAGGTACCTCGGGTACTTTTAGACGTGATGGTGTCGCAATCTCCATACTCATTTGTGTTTAGTCTGTTACGTCTATCGTGTTTTAAACTTGTGTATCGTCTGCCACATCTCCTTCTGGATGGCACGACACATTTTCATTTTTGTTTATTTTTCGGTTTGTTTTTCTCTATTTTCCTTCGATTTTTCTTCTCCGTCATAGAGTGTGTATGTCGCTCCCGTCGTATCCGGTACGATGACGTGGCATTGCGTTTTGTCTACATCTCCCTGTCTGCCTTATTATGGGGGACCATAGTAATTAGGACTAAATATTGTTGGTAAAATTGGTTAATTTGTAGGTCTTTGTGTCTACCGTAGGTCCTATTTACTATGGTCCTCCGTAAGAAACACTTGTTTGTGACCGTTGAGCCTGTATCTCACGAGGAGGAGAAATCGGCACGGACACTAGTTTTGCCGGATGTCGACGGTTACAAAGCAAATATGTCAGGAGACGGCTTGACGGACGGCACTTTCCCGTTTATTTACCCTGATGGACGCCAAACTAGTAGTTTTAGTGGGATCTGATTTACACCTGTGACCGATGCATGTTTTTCCTTGACTGGCCGTCTCCCGACATCTTTAGTAGAAAAGTGAAACAGTGGTTTAATGTGATGAACACACACATGTATATGCCAAATACCTCGTGCCATTGTCTTGAAATATGGCGACCATTTTGAAACTACAGTAATATTCAATACCCAATGACCCTTACATTTGGGGACAGATAACAATATCTATCTACGAGTATCCATCTGTCTGTTGCAGATCGTTCAGATCCTGACCTGCCGCAACGATAATTTGTGCTGAAATCCTTGTACTGCTGTGCCTGGTGCAAGGGTAAGTACGCAGATACAACCCAGGAGCCGTGTATTGCTGCTGCTGCTGGAGATTGTGCCGATTGTATGAGAAGTCTCGCAAAGTGCAACAATCAGCTACTGCTGATCACACATCGGAAAGATATACGTCGTACGTACATCCGTAGTATATATACGAGGCGTATATTTGTTATAGTCATCACTTTTACCTTGTCGTACCTTGCACCTGGCATGAGGTTAAACCCTCATTTATCTTCTGGACAAGCCGTGGTCACAGGTGTCTGCCCTTCTCCCCCCCGGTACGTGCCTTCACTTTTGTCGCGCATGGGGTTCATTCAGCGTTGCCACTGCTCGTCGATTTTCATCGAATGCTGCTCATCCATGCTCTCGCGCTTTCCTCTAATTTGTGTCCAAGAAAAGTTCATTACGAGTTTGCGCCCGGCGAGACTCAAACCCACGAAATTGATCATAGTAGGCACGCAGATCACCTACCAAGCCACGGGGGACGGTGTATTCCTGCCCTAAACTATCTGCCTGGTACAACATAGGGTTACTGTTAATAGTAAATAATCGATTGGGAATCGCTCAAATACGTCCTTCGCGTGGATGAAAGTCGAATGTATGTTTGTTTGACCCATGGTGAGACCAAGGTCTATTCGAACCTCGTCAGATCGTGGCTGCTGGATGGCTCACGTTCAGTTGGAGACAAGTCGTATTGACTCTATTGACACAACGGCAGTGGTCCAGTCCCTTTTCTACGGGGGGCCTTAGTAAATACCTGGTAGTAAATAGGACCTGCGGTCCAAACCGAAACCTAAATATATGAATTCCTATTTTTCCCATTAATAGCAATGTTTGGTCCTTTTCACTATGATTCCCCGTCGTAGTTTCCCGCTTGAGTAGTCCCGCCTGCAGGGCCTGTGAATTCGCTGCTGCTGTATTAATAGTACAGCAGTGGGCATAGATGATACCAGGTATTGACTAGTGTACCAGTGTGCGGAGTGATTAGTGCCGGTTGGCGGTGTAATGCCGGTACTGCTGTATTATTGCCTGGCGCATGTGACACCGGCACCTGTTTAAGGAGGGACTATTATTAATACTATCGCTGTTTGTGCTGCTGTTGTGTGCACGATTCGAAGACAGGTAGCGTACTATTTCCGGGAGCCATAGTAAACAGGAGCTACGGTACACACAAGAAGCTAGATGTTTCCCTTTGTTTCCTAACAATATTTGGTCCTATTTACTATGGCCCCTCGTAGTACACCCCCTTTTAGTGCTGCAGTGCCGTTTTGGGGACAAACCACTCTAATTCCAAGGAGCTTGTGCCAAAACGGGACTGCGGTTCTAAAGCGGGTAACACCATGGCAAGCCTTCAAACGTGGTTATAATAACCCGACAATGTGATATACTTTTGTGCTGTTAATAGTTGAAAACAATCCCGTACGAAACGTACCTCGTTCGAATTCATTTGTTTTCGCTCCGAATGACGAAAGCCGACTGACCTGGTCTTGTCCCTCTGCCCATGGCGTCGAATCGGATGGTCTTCAAACCGGTACGAACACTACTGCTGCGAACCACAACCTAGCCCTCGTTGTCCTTAGTACCAGTGGGTGTCGATCGTGGTGTCGAATAGATCGACCGAGGTTTAGGGCTACGGAGGAATGTTTTTGGTTGCGCATACTATTAATATGTCGTGCGTCAACTATATTATCGACGAATTCCACCAACGTTTCCAATGCAGTCAGTGGTACAGCAGAGCAGCACAATATCAGTTGTGGTGGTATATACCAATTCTAGGGCTATGCCACTAGCGAATTTGCTTAATCTTATCTCCGCTTTGGTCTTATCCCTAGCTCCTCTTCTCTGTAGTTCCTCGTACTCGTGTTGAGTGTCATCCTCGTGACAAGCCGATTCACCGGGTGTTTCTTATCGGTGTTATGGTTATACCCCTTTTATTACCGCAGTCTCGTTTTGGCGACAAACCACTCGGAGTTTATAGTTAACCCTTTTATTACCGCAGTCCCGTTCGGGCGACAAACTACTTGGAGTTTGAGTGATTTGTCTCGAAAGCGGGACTGTAGTCCTAAAAGAGTGGAATCGGATGGTCCTAGAATGGAACCGGGTGGGTTCTCTTCGTTCCGGACTGTCGATAGTGCTGGATATCGGATATCAAACAAAAATGGAGTTGAATACATACGATAACGATAATCCCAAAAAAAATATTCGGTACGTACTCGTCCAGCATCTGCATGAAAGGTACAAGTCTTTTCGCGGGTCAGGGCTCGACCCGCTGGTCGGGTCAGGATGGTTTCAATATGTCGCGAGTCGGGTCGGGTCGGGCAGAGACAACTCAAGCTTTTCACGGGTCGGGTCCGCTCGGGCCAAGAGGTTTTGAAATCTAATGGGTCGGGTCGGATCGGGTCAAGAGGTTTTGAAATCTCGCCGTTCGGGTCGGGTCACGAGGTTGCTGAAATGTTACGGGACGGGTCCGATCGG
>JBBMHQ010074921.1:0-12430 GCA_037834295.1 Postelsia palmaeformis
CTGAGGCTCCGTTGTACCGGTGAGCAACGCTGCCTCTATTCCTCCTTTTCATCTTCGTGCCGACGGCTAGGACTCCTTTCACGGCGATCGTGGTGCTTCCTTTCCTCCTTCTCGCGGCTGGCCGAGTGCCGACTGCGGCTCCGCTCCAACTGCAAGCGGCGCCGCCTTTCCTCGTCACCGTCAGTACCCTCTCGGCCGTGGCAGGTGTTGCTGCTCTCCCTCCGCACGCGGCGATACCCCTCCTCTTCCCTTTTCAACCTACCGACGTGGTGACTGCGGCTTCGCCCGCTCCCCACGTGGTGGTATTGTTCATCATCTCGCTCGTGTCGGATGCGACTGCCGTCCCTCTCCACGCAATGCTTCCCCTCTTCCTCGTTGTCTAATTTCTCACGATGGCGGCTATGACTCCGCTCCTCCGGCGCGCGACGTTGTCTATCAGCCGACAGCGCCGTCGATGACCGGCCTATCCGCGGGGATGTCTGCGTCTGCCGCATACCTCGGTCGCGGTCCCCGTTCCTCGACACCGTGCCGCCGTATTCTCCCCGGCGCTCGCCACCACTGGTGCAGCCGCAGTACTTGGCATTGAGATCACTGATTTTTGGGTGGTTCGGGCTCGCGTGGTGGTTCAAGTCGCGTCGGGTCGAGAGTTCGCGCCTACCGATGCTTCGCTCGCGATCGTCGTGATCACGAGATTCCGACTCTTCACGGCATGTGGACCACTGGGTCCCGCGGTCGCCACTGCTGCAACACTTGTCGCGATCGAGGTCACGGGGGCAGCCGCCCGTCGCCCTCTTCGGCACTCTCGAACTAGGGCAATGGTTGTCAGTGTCGCAGAGGTTGCTCGGTCCGTATCGGTGGTCGATGTTTTCATCATGCAAGCTCGACTTCGCGAAGCTCCTGTTCCCTGGAGAGCGACATCGAGAATGCACGTCGGCGTTGACACGATTCCTGTAGCCACTGCCGCCGCTCCCACCGCTGCCATCAACATCAGCACCACTATCATTACTATCACCACCAACAACCACGCTAATACCATCGCCATTACCACCACCATCGCCACCATCGTCTCCACCATCGCCACCATCGTCTCCACCACCGCCACAAGCGGATGCATTCGCGCGTGCGGGAGCGACCTTCGAAGCAGACGCGTCTGACGTGGGTGCGCGATAGGCGGACGCGGAAAAAGTGGATAAACTAGTAGCAGGCGCGCTAGCCCAAACGTCGGTCGGTTCGACAGAGCGCGTAGTCTCCCTCGCCTCCTCTAAAGTACCTCCGGCGATGGCTACGGTAACCAACTCTGCGTCACCATCCCTGGCGCGGCCACCGGCAACCATCGTCGAACGCGAACGGGTCTTCCCAAGCACCTTTCGAGGGGCGCCAGCGTCGCGTGCCTTGAGCGGTGCAAGGGAGCTGGCCAACGGCACCTTGAGCGCCGCTGCTGAAACACTACCTTTTGCTTTCACTAGAATGTCCCCGCCACCAACGCTACCGCCGCTCCCACTACCATTATAGTCCTTTGCGCTGCACGATACGTTGCTACCATCGTCCCCACTAACATCAGAACCGCTTGTACTCGCGCTCGCATTCACGGACGCAGGAGCAGACGCGTTTGAAGTGAGCGTGCTAAAGGTGGACGCGACAGCAGCGGACACGCTAGTAGCAGACGCGCTAGCGCAAGCGTCAGTCGGTTCGCGAGAGCGCAGAATCTCCATCGCCGCCTGTGCAGTACCTCCGGCGATGGCGACGGCGACCAACCCTCCGTGACAATCGCTGGCGCAGCCCCCGGCAACCACCGCCGAACACGAACGGGTCTTCGCAAGCGCCTTCCGAGGGGCGCCAGCGTCGCGCACCTTGAGCGGCGCAAGGGAGCTGGCCACCCGTGCTTTGAGCGGCGTCGCCGACTTTCTCCCCTTCGAAGACTTTTTCGACAGGCTGCTGGCCTTCTTCGAAAGGTCGACCTTCTCCTTCGCGTTCACCTGAATGACGCCGTCGGCACCACCAGCGCCGCTCCCACACCCGGTAGAGCAGTTTCCACTACCACACACGCTGCCACCATTATCCCTACCACTACCACTAGCGCTTGCGCTCGCGCACGTAGTTGCGAACACCGTAGCGGACGCGTTGGTAAAGGACCCGCCATAAGCGGACGCGATAAAAACGGGCATATTGGTAAAAGACATGCTGGCTCGCGCACCAGCCGGTTCGTCAGAGCGCGATAACTCCATCGCCGCCATCCCAGTGATCCTCAAGATGTCTTCGGTAACGGCTGCCGCAGTTGCGTCGGGTGTCTGCTCCCCTTCTTGTCTCCTAGCACCGTGTCGGTTGCGTCTGGCAGGCTCCAGAGGGTCCCCGTCCCGTGCGGTCCCAACAACAGCAGTAGTGCCGCCCTTCATCGTCACCACCGGTTCGATAACCGCATACGTTCCCGCCGCGACACGCTCGCTGGTTCTGCCCGATTTCCCCGCACCTCCCCCTCTGTCCCCCTTTTTCGGGGATCCCGTACCACGCGGAACGCACGCACCTCCGCCCTGGCCCTCGCCTAGGCCCTGGTCCTGGCCGCACCAACCGGGGCGGTTCACGCCGCCGCCTCGTTTTTCCCCGCCGCTGGTCCAACCGGCACAAGTCACGCCACTCCGTTCACTATCGATGATGTGCTCCCCGACCCCATCCGCGCCACTTCTACCTTTGGGTGCACCGTCTCCAGAGTCTGGCCGGGAGACAGCGTGTGGACCGCAGATACTGGCCGTTATGCCCGACCCGCCGTCGCGCGGGCCCGTCGCCTTCACTCCTGACAGGTCGGCGGCGAACCCCACGTTCGGAACAACTACTGCCGCAGTCGCAGTCGCAGCTACAGCCGCAGACTTAGTCGCAGCCGCTGTTCCCGCAGCGTGGCGAGCAGAAGGGGCGGGCGATGGGTGGTGCGGCTGATCAGCTTTCAACAATATTTCGTCGTCCAGCATGATCTGGCGGAAAAACATTGCGACATCTTCGCGCTGGGAAACCTCCGGCATAGTCGCCATCAGCACCGCCATCGAGGGCATTGCCGTTGCCTCTGTCGCTGCACTTGTCGCTGCTGTTGCTGCTACTGCTGCTGACGGTCTCACCGGCGCTTCCACCGCAGGGGTGTCGGCATCTGTTACAATGCAGTCGGGCAGGTCGAAGATCTCAACTTCAGCCACCTCCATCGGAGTAGAACCAGGATTCAGAGGAGCAAGTGCCGAAGAGGTGGTGGCAACCGACTTATCGCTTTTCTTCTTCTTTCTTCTTCTCCCCACAGCCCTCACCTTTACCAAAGTGGCTGAGGACACGTTGCTCTTTTGCACAGGGCGCGTCGCCGTTGCGTGAGGCTGTACGGGTGTCGTGATCGCAATACGAATTGGCGGTCGGCTCTGATGCTGCGACCTCGTCGAGCTGCGGGCGCTCTGGCGTCTTCCCCACCGTCCCGACACCTGCGTTTTCCGTAGTGCCGTCGCGCTGACTGCTGCTGCTGCTGCTGCTGTGTTTGCTGCTGCATCTGCTTGTGATTGTCCCGGAGCAACAGCACTAGCCGTGGCCACCGCCGCGACAGCTGCCGGACAACGCCGGGGAACTAGCACCCTCGCTACCGCTGGTCCCAGCTGCTCTCGGGCGAGTAGTGGTGCCCTGGCGGGTACCCGTGCCTCCGCGGATATCGACGCCTCCCCGAGTGCCGGTGTCGTTGCAGATAGCAGTGCGCTCACGGTCACTCCTTGACGCGCGGGCAATGGAGCCGCAGAGGCAGACGTACTCTTTCGAGGTCTTCCTCTCCCCCTTTTAACCACGGTCTGTTCTACGGGCTTCGACAGCGAGTTTCCAACAGCCGACGCTGCCCCCGCCGCTACCCCCCCTGCTGCCGCTGCCGCCGACCCACCGGCAACGTCGGCGAACTCCTCAGCGACTTGTGACGGCGCCACTTCCTGGTTCCAGCGAACCGGGTGCATCATCTCCTCCTCACCTTGTTCCCTTGGGCGCACAAAGAGGAACCTCGGGAATAACGGCGCCGACGGAGTGGGCGGGAGCGCCACGTGCGACACGACCGGGCTGTCCTCGCACGCACCGCCGGGAGCGGCAGGAGCAGCGGCAGCGGCGGCCGCAGCCACGTCGGGGGCCGTGTGAGCGGTGCTACGGCGCCGCCGGCGGAGTCTCAAAATCAGCGCGCTCTTGATAGTGTGGCCTGCAGCACGCTCCCTCATGCTCTGAGGCGGCGCGTGCTCAATCGCGCTTCGGGACCGGTCTGTATCCACGCCCAGTCCCGCTTCTGCCTCTGTCGTGCTTGCCTCCGCCAGTTCCATGGCGGTAGCGCAGTTCGCGGGGTGTGGCATTATATTCCACGCCACGCTGAGCGAGGGAACGACATTCATGAATTCGTGCAAAGTACCCGAGGGTACGAGGTAGGCCTCCCCGGCTCGGATGGTGAAGGTCTTGTAACGCACACCAGCATTTCGGAGGCGTTGGCGGAGAGTGGGGTCGTCGTCAATGCGGTCATTCACCTGTGGGGAGGTGGGAGAGGGTTCGGGAGGGGGCAAGAAGGACGAGGGGGAGGGAAAGGGGGAGGGAGGGAGGAAGAGAGGGAGGGAAGGAGGAGGCCATCGACGGAGCGCTGTGACAATGCTTGAGCAGCTGATCTCGTTCGACGCTTCTTCTACTGCAAACATTGCCCACCCATTAACTTTAGGTACCTTGTCCCCAAAAACGTGCCAACAGTTCTGAAGGGTTGATTGGCGAAATTTTAGGGCTGCAACATGATGTAGGGGGGACCAGTTAATATATATGGTCTGGAGCTACATTATGATGAAGCTCGTCGCCTTTGATGGCTTCTGTTTGGAGCCAAAGAAGGATGTAGCTCACCTTGATTAATGGCTCGAGTCTGGAGCAACGGTAAAGTATTCAGGACCTACCCTACGAGGTGTTTAGGTGTCGTTTGGCACAGCTTCAAAATGAAGGAGTGCAAAATATAATGTGCTGGTCGCGTTGCGTTCAACGCTTTCGGGACGAGTGTATGGTGAAAAAACCGACGAAGGAGTGCGGTTTTATCACCCGTTTGCTATGGTGTGAGCGTGCAGCACATGACAGTCCATGCTGCGCGCGCGTCGTTTATTTCCTTAAAATAAAACCATTATCCCCAAACCTTGCAGCCCGCGTTGCTTCGTGTGGTTGATGTTCTAGTCGGTTTTCCTCCCAGCTGAAGCCCCCAAAGCGTTAGTGGCTTGGTTTAGGAGCTATCAGGTACGGTCCGAGTACGATGCGGGGAAGTTAAATCGATAGATGGGATTCGGTATCAACAGTAAGATGTAGGCTTCCGAGCGACAGTAAAATATGTACCTGGTAGGGTCCCAGAGATACAAACAAATGTCTGGCATAGGGTTTAGAGCTAGAGTAGTAAACATGCATACGTGGCATGCTCCCACGTTCCTGGGACAGACTATTATTAATATGAATTAGAGTAGAGTACGTGTTTCTGGTGGAAGAGCTGAGCGCTTTACCAGGTACAATTCAGACGAAAGCGGTGTGCGATACAAGACCTTCGCCATCCGGGCCGGCGTGGCTGACAGCACCAACAGCGGAGCAGCAGCACTAACAGCGAAGGTACTATAACTAAGGGCGAATCCTTCAAACCACCGGCAACGCAAAGAACGACAGCTACAACAGCCACCCCCACCACCGCCAACAACAACAGCAAATATAAAAATCACAACCTTGACTCCCACCACCAGCATCAGCCCCAACAACTGACCAATCCTGTGGTATACCAGATTCGAAGCAATCAACGCGGGGCAAGACTTACGACATAGCTGGACCCTCCTGGCTTCGCGAAGGCCTTGAACTTCGCGACCGCCAGCGCCGTCGCACAGTCTTCGGTCTCGAAGGCCGTGACCTGCTTCTCGCCGGCCTTCAACCCACCGATGGCCGTAAACGAGCCCATACCTATAACAAGTTACAACATACACGACAACAACATTGTCAATCATGCAATGAAGCAATAATCGCACTTTACCATACAATCGTGCAATGACAGCATCCGGAAAATCATATCCAAATGCACAATCTCAGCAATGTGCCGTCTCTATGGCCGATATTTAGTGCATCGATACTGTGAAACAGCGTATATCTTTTTGTACACAACACTTATTCTAGAATATAGCCAGGGCTATACACGGGTCTCAACCCGATCCGCGGATCGAGCCAGGAGGTGCGCAAAATGCCACGGGGCAGGTCGGGTCGAGTCAGGGGGTGTTCAAAATCTCACGGGGTCGGGTCGGGTTCGGTCAGGTCAAGAGATTTTCAAATATCACGGGTTGGGTCGAGTCGAGTCGGTTCAAGAGGTTTTAAAAACATAGGACGGGTTGCGTCGGGTGAACGAGTATTCAAAATTCCACGAGCCGGGTCTGGTCATGACCCGCGAGAAACGGGTCACTCGTGGGTGGGGAGAGCATGACCCGCGCGTCGGGTTCTGCTGATCCGAGGGTCAGACACGCAGAACCGGCCAGCGGATCCAACACTCCCAACACTTCTCTGCTTGTTTCCCCGGAGGATTCTTTAGTACCAAAGCCTAGTACTCCTTTTGTATCATACTTGAGCAGTGAAACAAGAGAACACCGTCAATCTACATATTATACGGCATGCCAGCATCCATCCATACCTGATACAGCCAGGCTACAAGCCACTGTGGGATACCAAAATACATACAAAATTGTTGTTGAAGTGTAGACCCACGGGTCGCTTCCGCGTGTCAAGAGAAACGTTTTTGTGTATAGGCAACTCGACCCGTGACATGACCCGTATTTCACGGGTCAAGTGGAATCGGCGGGTCAGGTCGGGTCGGGTCGGGATGTTTTTAAACTCTCGCGGGTTGGGTAGGTTTGGGGTCAAGATATGCCCAAATTTCACGGGTCGGGCCGGGTCGAGTCCGGTTGGGTCAAGAGGTTTTCATATCTCACGGATAGGGTCGGGTCGGATCAGGAGTCGACCAAAAGCTCACGAGTCGGGTCGGGTCACGACCAACGAGAAATGGGTCACTCGCGGGTTGGGCCAGCATGCCCCGTGAGTTGTTTTCTGTTGGCCCGCGGGTCGGGTCGACGGACCCGGCTCGCGGATACGACACTCGAAAAAGTTCCCCAGAGGTTTCTCTCGTATCAAAGTACGTACTCAAACATCAAAACACCGCCAAATCTATACCTATACGTATGTCCGTATCCATCCATACCCACTACAGCCAGATCAAATGTAATTGCGGGGTGCAAAAAAGAGATAATTTTTTTCGCGGCTCAATTTGACCCGACACGTGACGTGGGCCGCACCTCAGGGGTGAGTCGGAATCTCGCGTATCGGGTCGGTCGGGTCAGAAGGTATTCAAACTCTTATGGGATGGGTCGGCTCGGGTCGGGTTGGGTCAGCGGTTTCAAATCTCATGGGTTGAGTCGGATCGAGTCGGGAATTCGTTAAACGCTCACGAGCCGGGTCAGGTCACGACCTGCGAGAAGCGGGGTCACTTGCGGGTCGGGTCAGCATGACCCGCGAGTTGTTTTCTGCAAACCCGCGGGTAGGACCCTCGGATTCGACCCGCGGTTGCGGCACTCCAAAAACTTCCCACTTTTATGCCCGAGGCTTCCGTCGTACCACAACTCATTTTTCCTGTGGAATCATATTCAAGTATTCGAACAAGAAACGCCGCCAGAAATATAGGTATACGCATATCCGCATCCATCCCTACCCACTGCAGCCAGGCCACATCTCACTGCGGGGTACAAAAATAGATATTAATCTGTTATTGAAATGTCGACCCACGGGACGGATCCGCATATCGAACCCGCGGATCCGCATACAGAACCCGCGGGTGGAGCAAAATATTATCGCGGGTTGAGGTAACCCAACCCGTGACACGACCCGCATCTCACGGATCAATCGAAATTTGGCGAGTCGGGTCGAGTCGGGTCGGGTCAGGAGGTCTTCAAGCCTCCACGGGTCGCTGTCGGGTCGGGTCGGCTCGAGAAGTTTTCTGATCTCACGGGTCAGGTAGGGGCGGTTCGGGTCAAGAAAATTTCAAATTTCACGAGTCGGGTCCGGTCGGGTCAGATTGTGTCAGGAGGTGTTCAAAAGCTTACGTGTCGGGTCGGGCCACGACGCAATAAACGGGTCGCTCGCGGGTCGGGCCAATATGACGCGAGTTATTTTCTACTGACCTGCTGGTCGTACCCACGGATCCGGCTCGCAGATGAGATAATCCAAAAATGCAAGGTTAGGTTCTGTACGGTACCTACAGAACTATACCCGGGGTATTTACCCGAGAAATACCCTACAGAGAACTTCTGTAAGTTCTGTAAGACATTTATACCCGTACCCGGAGCTTCTGTAAGTTCTGTAGTACGACCTTTATACCCGTACCCGGAACTTCTGTAACTTCTGTACGCCCGTGCCACAATACCCGGAACTTCTGTGAGTTCTGTAAGGGTTTCATACCCCAACCCGGAACTTCTGTAAGGTCCGTGAGACATCCATACCCGTACCCGGAACTCTGTAAGTTCTGTGAGACCTTCGGCACAATACCCGGGGTGAGGGTACACCCTCGGCAAAATACCCTGGGTGCCGGTACAGATTAGGATGGCGTTGAGGAGCGAAGATATCGGGAGATAGGACTTTCAACCTTGACAGACGGCAGCTTTGTCTTGACATGCCGTGACCGACACCAAACTACTCATTTTTAGTGTTGAGCACTCCGGCCCTACACCCTCGACAGCGCATGTTTTGCCTTGCTTGACATGCTTGACATGTCTCCCGACATCTTTTTTGAGTAGTGATGTTATGCATTCTGACGCCATGTCTCATCAGTGACACACACCATCAACGTTTTCACGCAGATTCATTGCACCGCCCACTCACAACCACTCAAAAACCGAGCACACGAACACACAACACACACCCGTGCAACTGCATCTAGCTGTGATCTGTGTACCCAGGGAGAGGGAGCATGAACGCTGCAGATTCTCGACGTGCTGAACAATCCTGCGGCATCAACTACTCAAGATATGGGCATGGACGAGGGCTGACGAAGTCTGGGTGGGAGGGGGGCTGCTGTTATTCTTGCTGCAGCTGCACTGTAGGTTAGTATAGCCTGTTATTATTCGACAACCTAGGTGGTGGGACTCAACACCGCTGTGTGAAATATCACATTTTAGTACATTATTATTAATAGTAGTTGTGATCGACATGGCTTCATTTTTAGTTTTTTTTTGTCGGTTTTGGAAGGACTTTCGGGCTTCCGATTTAAAAACTGTAAATACTTGCAGCAGTTTCATTATACTAATATTACAAGGTTTTGTTCTTGAGGAACGGCATACAAGTAAATTGATTTGGGAGGTAAATTTATGACCGCGGCAGTCGTTTCCATGCAGTTGGAACGGTCCTTACCGTGAAAATCGTGAAAAACAGCTATAGGTAACAGATATGAGCTAAAATGGTACGTGCATGGTATATACGCGTTACTACAGGTATAATAATATACTGTACCGTGTCTGTAGTACACCAATCGCAGTATTACGAAATGTTTTTTACGATTTGTTTCTTCCCGGTAAATTCGGTGTTTTTCCACACACCTTGAGATGGAAATTTACCAGGGTATTACCCGGAGCTTCTGTGAGTTATGTACACCCGGGCCACGATCGGAGGTTATGTGAGCTCTGTACGCCCGTTCCACAATAAATACCCTTCAGAGAACTTCTGTGAGTTCTGTACGCCCGTGTCACAATACCCGGAACTTCTGTGAGTTCTATGCGGCCTTCATACCCGTACCCGAAACTTCTGTAAGTTCTGTGAGATCGAGCCACAATACCCGGGGTACCGGTACATCATTTGTATACCTCCCTGGAACTTCTGTGAGTTCTGTACGCCCGGGCCACAATACCCCGAACTTCTGTGAGTTCTGTAAGGATTTTATTCTTGTACCCGGAACTCCTGCGAGTTCTGTACGACCTTCATACCCGTACCCGGAACTTCTGTAAGTTCTGTACGACCGGTTTCACAATACCCGGGGTACCGGTACAACGCTTTTATACCCGATCGGGACTTCTGTGAGTTCTGTACGCCCGGGCCACAATACCAGGAACTTTTGTGAGTTCTGTAAGGGTGTTACACCCTTACCCGGAACTTCTGTAAGTTATGTATGACACCCATACCCTGACCCTAAATCCACAAACCCTACATAATCTAACCTCGCAAAAATGTATCGCGTTTGGCCGGAAGGCTTCTGTCGTGCGAAGGAATCAACACTCCTTTTCCATCATACCTGAGTATTGAGTCATCAAAACACCGCCAAATCTGTACGGCTGCGCTTGTCCGCATTCATCCATACTCACTACAGCCAGGCCACGTATCACCGCGGGGTCCAAAAACTGAAAACGTATGTTTTTGTTCAAGTGTCGACTCACGGGCCAGATCCGCGGGTCGAATCCGCAGGCCGAGAGACATGTTGTCGTGCGGTAAAGGCCCGTGACATGACTAGTATTGCGGGGCAATCGAAATCCGCCGGGTGAGTCAGGTCAGGAGGTCTCATACCTTGACGGGTCGGATCAGATCGGGTCAGGTTAGGGAACGATTACTCTCACGGGTCGGCGCGGGTCGGGTCAGGAGGTGTTCAGAATGTCAATAACCGGGTCGGTCTACAACCCGCGAGAAGCGAGTCACTCTAGGGTCGGATCACCATGGCTTGCGAGTTGCTACTTACTGACCTGCGGGCCGGACCCGCGGGCCTGCCCCGTGGATACGAACATTAAAAACATTCCCGCCTTTCGTTCGAGGGCTTCTGGCATACAAAAACTCAATACTCTTTGGCATCATTCTTGAGTATTGGAACATGAAAACACCGCCAAATCTATTCGGGATGCGCATATCCGCATCCATATATATCACTACAGTCAGGCAACATCTCACTGCGGGATAAAACAAAAAGCGAACAAACTATTATTGAAGCAACGACCCACAGGTCAGATCCGTGGGTCGAACCCGCGGGTCAAGAGAAACATTCTCGCGGGTTACCCGACCCGTGACATGACCTGCATCTCACGGGTGAGTCGGAATCTGGCGGGTCGAGTCGGGTCGTATTCAGGGGGTGCTAAAACTCGCACGGGTCGGGGTCGGGTTGGGTCGGGTCAAGAAGTTTTCAAATGTCACGAGTCGGGTCGGCTGGGTGGAGTCAGGACGTTTTCAAATGTCATGGGCCAAGTGGGGTCGGATCAGGAGGTATTCAAAAGCTTACCAATCGGGCCGGGTCACGAACCGCGAGAAACAGGTCACTTCGCGGGTCGGGCAAGCATGACCCGCAAGCTGCTTCCTACCGATCCGCGGGTCGGACCCACGGATCCGGCCCGAAGATCCGACACTCCACAAACTCCCCGTTGATTGGCGGGAGATTTGTCTTGTACCGAAGCTAAACACTCCTTTGGTATCATACTTGAGCTTTGAAATATGAGAACGCCGCCAAATCTATAGGTATATGAACGTCCGCATTCATCCATACCACTACAGCCGGGCCACATATCACTGCGGATTACAAAAACTATAGTCACTGAATCTGCGGGTCAAACCCATGGGTAGATATAAACGTTTTTGCGGGTTAGGGTGGCCTGACCCGTGACATGACCGGTGTATCAAGGGCCAATCCGAAATGGCGGATCTGCTCGAGTCTGATAAGAAGGTGTTCAAAATATCTCGGGGCGGGTGGGATCCGGTCGGGTGAGGAGGTGTTCAAGACCCCACGAGTCGGGTCAGGTCAGGACCCACGATAAGCGGGTCACTCGCGGGTCGAGCCAGCGTGATCCGCGATTTTTCAGCGGTGACCCGCGGTTCCGACCCGTGGATCTGGCCCACGGTTCCGACACTCCAAGCTTTTTCCACTTTCTTGCCGAAGGCTTCAGTCGTACCAAAAAACAATACTCCTTCGGCAACACACTTGAGCTTCGAACAAGAAAACACCGCTGAACGTTTTTTTGTACACGCATGTTTGCATCCATCCAAATCCACTACAGCCAGGCCACATCTCACTGCGGGGTACGAAAATAGATAATCAACTTTTTTAGAAATGTCGACCCGCGGGGCGGATATGCGGGTCGAACCCGCGGATAGAGATACACGTTCTCGCGGGTTAGGGAGACCCGACCCATGACATGGCCTGCATCTCACGGGTTAGTCGAATCTGGCCGGTCGGGTCGGGTCAAGAAGTGCTCAAACTCTCACGGGTAGGGGTTGGGCTTGGTTGGGTCAATAGGTTTTCCAATCGCACGAGGGGTGTCGGGTCGAGCCAGGAGGTTTTCAAATGTCATGGGTCAGGTGGGGTCGAGTCACGGGAGCTTTCGAAAGCTCACGAGTCGGGCCGCGTTGCGACCGATAAATTGGTCACTCGCGGGTCGGGCCGGCATGGGCC
>JBBMHQ010074932.1:0-12429 GCA_037834295.1 Postelsia palmaeformis
CCTACCCTACCCTACCCTACCCTACCCTACCCTACCCTACCCTACCCTACCCTACCTACCCTACCCTACCCCACTCTACCCTACCCTACCCTACCCTACCCACTTTTTCTTTGCTCTGCGCTCGCCTCCCCTTCCCTCCATATTCAATAGGTGCAACTCGCCCGTGGAGTCCTGTGATTCTAAGTTTCCCGAGCCGGGGTACAGCAAGGACTATATTCCTGTCGCGACCGATCCACTTGACGAACCGTACAAACCTCTGTTTTTGGAAGGGTATGACTTGCAGTACATCGGCAATGACTATTCAGCCCGCTGTGCCCTGTATCTTGGTGAGTCGGACATAGTATCAAAATTGTAGGTGTGGCGATGTCTCGGAATTTCGACCTATCGAAATATCGACGTTTCGTCAAACAGAGTATCCGAAAAATGATACATCGAAATGTGTGTAGTTCGACTTCCAGGGACTTCATCAGAATATCGAAATACCGGTTTGTTTTTGGAATATCGAACTAACGATTTGTGTCAGTATCGAACTTCCGATATATCCCAATATCTGACATCGGTGTGCACATAAACTACGTTGACCTCAGCCCGTACCTTTCGTGAGCCTAGAGCGCGACGCGGAGATGCAGGCAAACTTTTTAAGTGTTTGGTGACGCATCGAAAATTACCACATCGTCTCGCGAAATAGTATAATTTAATTCATGGTTTGATGGATTTCGCCCATACGTTTTGTCATATTGGCATATGTCACGTCGCTCATGTACCCTGGATCTATATTCCACCATAAAGCAAACGAAATGTCTCAGGGGTTGTTCAACTGAAACCGGACACACCCGCGCAGCTTGCCAAAAGAAGAAGATGAAACAGCACCTTTTGTTATGGGTATTACACACGAGGGAACTCAAGTGCTGTCTGTAGGGCTTTTTGAGACACTACTCTATACCCAAGTCACCCTTCATCCTACAATTCATTTTTCTCCCTTTTTTCTCCCTCCTTTCTGCGTCAGGACACCGTTCCCCCTCCGTTTCTCCTCCCTCGCTATTTATTTCCCCCCTCAAACCCCCGCTCCCCCGCCCCATCCCTCCCTCGTGTGCCTACGCTGTGGTCGTTTGGATTATTATTTTCTTCTTTTCCAGACGCAGTGCCCGACGAACGCCCTTACTCCCCGAGCCCCGCCGCCCTACCAGGGTCCACGTTCGGCCTAATGCAAGGCCCTCCGACGGAGTCGTCGCCAACCATGACCACCTCGGCTCCCACCGTATCTTCGTCGAGAAGGCACACCGCCCCGCCCACAGGTGCTCTATAGTATATACCCACACTTGTTGTTTCCCCCAGGTGAAGCCGTTCTCTAAACGTTCAACTAGAAAGTTGCAGTGTGTAGCCCCCGCCCCCCCCTTTGCCTGGTCGGTGAAAACCCGACATGCTTCGTCCCGGTATTGTAGGGATGCTATAGTAGGAAGGTCTATGGTCATACGACTACGGCCATGCATGAGATTAAATACATATCTCCTATCGAGTACACCCCCTCACCACCACCACCACCCCTATTATCAGTAGGTTGGGTTGGCGTTGGTTGGCAACGACACTGTAAACCATGCCGCTCACTACATGAGCTAGACAACCAGGGTACCGTTTCCTAATTTTTTATACTATGGTGGTCGGTCGTAGCTGGTGGTCGAGTAAGATCATTTGGACGAGGTGAAGAGCCTTTACTCCGCACAAGGAGAATATTACTAACACGCAGTGTTTATGGTATGGCCCCCAGAAACAGCTACAAAGCACCCTCATTGCGGCCTTTGGAAGCAGCTACCCCGGAAATTGATTGAAATCATTGAAGGAGCCATCCATATGTACGCCCGTCTTACGGGTTGTTCTTAGTAGGATGAAGGTCACCCTTCATGCGACACGTCGGAGACCCTACGGCGTTCCGCGCTTGGTGCAAGTAATATTTGCCTGGTCGGTGAAAATCCGACCTGCTCCGTCCCGGCGTTGTAGGGATGCGAAGGTCTATGATCATACGACTACGGTCATGCATGATATCAAGTATATATATATATATATATATATATATCCTACCGAGTACACCCCCCTCCCCCCGGTACATTGACATGCTCCTCTGCTGGCAGTACAGAACGTCGTCAACGAGCCCGACTATCTCGTCTCCATCCGAAACGTCACTGGCGTCGCCCACGGCCATCCCTGACTACGCTATAAGGTATCGCACCGCACCTTCGTCCATTGCTCAGCTTATGGTGTTGATGTTCTGTCAGGCCGCACAGTGTAGAATGACATCTTGTGGCGTTGTTCTGGCATTTGCACACCGCCGGACTGATCGCCACCTGTATCACCCAGATCCTGACCAGCCGCTATGAGATCTGACGTGGGGTTTGCATGGTACATATCTCGCCCCAGAAAAACTACTAGTAGAGTTATGCAGGGCCCTGCCAACACGACCCACAGTAGTATAAAATACAGATCTAGTATGTATCAAATATACGCTGGATTTAGTAATGTAACATATGATGTGCACTATCGATGATGTGTCTGAGATGCTGCCAAAAGGTCCCAAACACATTCTTGGAAGTTCTGAATTTTGCCCACGTAGAGAATCGAAAGGGGGGAAAACGAAAGGGAGGAAATGGAGGGAGGAATCTTGCCCACCCGTTGCCGTGCCGTCATGTACTGTCCACGCTCCTTGCCCGCCTCTCACACGATCGCGAAATATTCCTTCTCTGTGATACCCACTCATTTTCCAGAATCAGCAGGCGGAGTTTAAGCCCCGTCAACAACGCTCTCACGCCTTTGAGGAAATCCTACCCTACCCCTGCATGGCACAAGCAGAAACAGCGGTAGTAATAGGCATCACCGCCGTTTTCTTGTATGTTGGTTGAGGAATTACAGTAGTAGTCTAAAGGTCGAGTGTTTCGAGAGGACGAGCACAGTGGACCGAAGGGACGGAACTACTTGAGCTTGGAACGGTTGAATATTGAGATGCGTGGCCATTCGAACCCTTTGAGAGCTGTGTCCATGGTCTTTCCGATACGAACCACTTGAAATTGTCGTGGAGAGGAGTTTGCATTAAGTGGCCGAGGACTATAAAATCCTGATACAGCTGCAAGATATGTTCTATACGAGTTTCATGTAGTTTGTTCCCTTATCAGCGGGTTGGAATGGCGTCCACGCGGTTAATGTATATACATGACCAAAGTACTGGTATACAATTGTGCCAGAACCAGAGTGGAAGGCAAGGCGTGCGGCTTGCTGATCCTGCTGTTGACAAGGGTCGCGACACAAAAATGTCGTGAGGCGCTTTTGAAGGAAGCTCTAGTTTGGGTAAGCATATATCTATATAGCCTGTGAACTGCTGTGGAATGGTGTCGGAAACAAAAAGGATGGTAGGGAGCAAGTAGCTGTTGAAGAAAGCAGGCTTCGAGTGAATACATCTGCATGTGTTAATCGCAAACCTCGCTGTTGACGAGGGGTCGTGGCAGAGTGACCTTCTTTGCTGGTGAAAGAGGTCATGGTTGGTGCATACACACAAGCCAAGAACGGTGTCAGGGCCAGGGTTGAGGGCAAGACGCGATAGCGAAAAGCGGGGTTTCGAACATTGAAGGCGTGCTGAACGCCGACTTTGTTGTGGCCGGATTCGTGGGACAAAAAAAAATGATGCTCTTGAGGCAGGTCAGGGCCGCTGGATACGTTCCTGGGCAAGAAGGTAGCTAGTAGAGTGGAGCCGGGGCCAGACTCAGAGGTAGTACGCAAGCACTAACCACAGTTTCGGGTTTCGAATATGAATATAACGTTGGTGCGGTTCTGCCTCGGAGCCAGCTAGCATGGTACTGGGATCAGAAAGAAGGTAACGAGCACGTCATATCGACGGCTACATTATGGCGTGTCAAGCGCAAGCCTTGCATCCTCCACTTCACGCAGGTAGGTAGCCATACTGATATACCCGCACGATTACCCTATTAGCGGTACAGTACCGAAATATCGACTTTGACAATACTGGAGTCCGCGGCGACTTTCGATAGGTGCGTAGTTCTTAATCTCGCTGCGCCTTTCACACGTCAACTGACGAAAACGTTAGGTGGCGTATCACGTTATATGAAAATTCGAAGTCGTATCGTCAAAAACATTAGAGCAGCAGTTTGGAAGCATTAATAAACGTGTATCGTTCTGACACATGATCCATCTCGGATTCCTGCAGTATCCTTCTTCGCCTTCATCGATCTTACCAAGTATGGATCAGATTAGTTGAGGCCTCCTGCCCCGAGGTCGGGAGGCCCTCGCCCGGTATAAGTCGCCCCTGCCCAAGTATGCTGTACACCAATAACGCACAGCGGACGCGGGAAAGCCCTCACGAATGGCCGGGGGGGAGTAAATCGATGAAAAACGCGTAGCAATGACACGCTTTCGTCTAGAGTCACCGTCGTGCCCATGCCTGATGTGGACATTTCATCACCGAGATATTGCCCTCGATCGCCCCATGTTCGTCCGTGGCATATCTTCAGCCTTCCAACCCCTGACTCTCATTGTACCATCTACTGCCGTTCCCACTACGGGGCTGCTGGGGTTACTCCATTAATTGGGAGTAGTGGATATTTCACGGCGTTAGTACAACCATCGTCAGTAGGGGTGTGTGACCGTCGTTGAGCGGAAAAGGCAATGTCCGCGACATGAGCTACCGGGGAGAGGTGACAGCCATAGCGGTGCTCGCATGAGCCAGTATCGACACCCATGAAACAGCCCTGTTAGCCACCAGCACTGGTACACACACCGCACACATGACGACGAGGCCACCGGCGCTGCACTGCTCGTGGTCGCTTCTCGAACACAGTCCCGTGTCAATTATTTTCCTGTCTTCCAAGCCCCTGTCTAGATGTCTGATTAGCTGCCGTTGCTACTGACCTTGCCAGGAAAGCCCCCGACCCACACTGAGTTGCAGAGCTTTCCATGGAGTAAAAACGCTAGTAAGCACGGTGCGTCGAACGTCGCCGGCAAACGCGATGTCGCCCTCGTCGCGCAGACACGGCCACATACGCTATCAACATCGATCCGAGGCAGGCGCGACCGTGACTCTAACACAGCCATCGGAACTCTCCCCACCTAACAACTACGCCCGATAGAGGATACAGTACACGCGCGCACCAAAGGCTTGAAGGGGAAGGAGGCCACCACGGTGTCGGGATGAAGGTGACGAATATTCCGTATGTGCGGGGGCTGTATTGCGTCCGTATCAAGTAGCACAGAGCGGGGGCGGAGGGAGCTACTGCTAACGCCATATCAAGACAGCCGAGCAAGTAGTCACGACGGGATAGTCCCGGGCGTGGACGCTACTAACTACTGCCGTGGTGACACAACCTTGTCGGTAACCGCTGCGCATCAGCCGAGAGTCAACCGCAAGCTTTCGACACAACCATAGTAGCAATTGCCATCCATTGTTGTTCACCGTGCGGTGAGAGAACAGCCGTAGAGAACAGTCGTAGCCTAGTCGCCCCTGCATATTTGTTCTACAAACAGCCTATACATGAACCGCCTTTATGGCAACTGTGCCCGAACCCGATGTGTATCAACAGCGAGCCGTGTGGGCCGTGGCCGACGATATATTTGCCGCGAACCCGACGCAGACGTATCCGCACGAAAGCTGTGTACATCGAGCGGAACTAACGGGGCAACAACGTCAGCGATAAATTACCACACAAACGTGCCGGAAGTACAACCTATGCCTCAGCAGGAACCCACGGGGAACGCGACACGCGATCATTGAACTACCCCTGGGGCATAGTCGGGTCAGTCGAGAGGCTTTTCAATAGCGAGCCGCGATAGAAGAACGCCGTAGTCAAAATGAAAAAAAAACAGAGTAGAAACACACTAGGTAGACTTTACTACATTTAACTCAACAGATAATGTCTCCTGACCATACGTACTAAAACGTCTTTGCTGCGTTATCAGAGCTTCCACCTGGAACACGCCTGCCTAACTTCCCCTCTCGGAGAGCCTTCCGAGCGTCCTTCTTCGACTACTTGCGGATAATGTTTTCGTCCGAAAATTACACCCGGTTAACCCACATATATGATGTGAGTATGATGAGTGGATGAGTTTCTGTGGTTCAACTACAATTCAACATACCTGACCCTCCCTGCCTGGTGATGCGCCAATTCGCGTCAACAAGCCGGTCCCCCTTCCCTGCTGCTTCGCTTCACAATGTAGACCAGCCCCCACTCGCTGTCACTCGTAGAAGCAAACCTCCGCCCGCGGCCTGTCTGCGCTGCTCCTTGCTGTGAGGTTCCTCCGCATTTTGGTGGACGCGTAACCACGCTCCCCCCTTCCTCGTGAACGTGCATCGATTCCCCTTCGAAGTCGCGGTGTGGCAGAGTGAGGCACATTCGCGAGCTGGCGTTACACCCACGAGCATGGTTCCCCACTATTATTGCTTCTAACCCCGTCCGAATTCGACCTTGTACCGTAATGCCCTATCGGGAGCTCGTCTGGGGTCCGCGAGCCTGACCGGTGCACCAGGTGCTTCGTCTGTTTGTATTTTTTTATTTTCTCCGCGGAACGCGTCCTCTGTTGTATTCGATCCCCTATTTATTCAGTACACGCAAGGACGTGTGAATGTCCCAGTTCGTCTCTTCTTCTTCCTTTTATCCTGTTATTGAAAGACCACCTTGCCTCAATTGTCAGCAGGGACACGCGCCTTCGAGGCACGCATCCGCGCCTCACCGTCACGCCGCTGGTCTGGTGTCTGCGGTCCCGGCTGCTGTTTTGTTGCTGAGTGAAAGCTACACTGAGGGGAGCAAAATCCTCATGTTCATGGAACAAAATGTATCAACGGAATCGCCCGGGCTACCGTTCACATCTATCTGTAGATCTCCAAGTATATCGTTTTTTTCGATCGATGTCACCGACATGTTTTATTCCTCTCCGCGGGGTTCGCCCCCAGAGAGGAAACGCCTCGCCATTCCGACACATCTTTGAGCTTGGAGAGCCTCGCGCACGCGGTGCGCCTGGGAGCACGGACTCCGTGTCGCTCGCCGGGCAACCCCACCGGTCAACTGAGGGAGGTCTCACCTCCGGGCAATATGGTGTCTGATGTTTTGCACCGGGTTTTGAAGTTTGCAAGTGCTCTGAATGCTGGACTGTCGCCGAGCGACATCAATGGTATACAGGTTTGTGTAAATACACGAACACAAACAGACTACCTGGTATTAAGCAAACCACAATATGGGCATCATCAGTTGTCTATCTCGGATTCCATACATGTATCATCATGCTATTCGCCGGACGCTTCGTCAGATCTTCATTCGAGCGCCTAGACTTTCCGAGAAAAGGCGGACCTGATCTGGGCGATCTGCTGCTAAGATAGTACTCTGCAAAATGTCGTCAGATTAGTATTACCCGTACCTCCAAGTACCAGTAATTTCAGCTTTCAGTACCATAGGGACTCACTATCATAAGTACTCAGTCGTTTCAGTTTCCAGAACCCCAAGGACGCCAAGACTCGGTTATGCCAGCTTCTGGTACCCTGAGGGCTCAGCACTCCAAAATGACTCGAACTTGAGTGGCAATGGCCGACTCCCGATGACTGGTACTACTGGTGCTCTTACAACTTGTTTTTGCGTTATGCGTTGAAAAAAAAAATGGTCAAAGGGCGATAACAAAATAAAACAAGAAAGTGTGTTCTCTTTTTAGCTTGACCTCTTCTGGTGTCATCCTGAAGACTCGCGACGACTCAGTAGTATCCGCTTCTGGTGCCGTGGGGACTTACGAGGACTCGGTCATCTCAGCTGTTGGTGGCCTGAGGACTCGCGAGAGAACGCTAATTCCGCGGCGGGCACCGTAGGGACTCGCGAGGGCTCAGTCGTTTCAACTTGTGATACCCTGAGGACACGCGAGGACTCAAGTCATCTCAACTTATGGTACCCTAGGGACGAAATACCTTCAAAGCAATCGGACTCGCGAGTCGGTGATTGAGTCTCGATGACTCGGACTCGGACTTCTAGACGAAACTTTGCAGCATCCTGAAGAGTTGTCTGTGCTTCCCCGGGCGGTATCTGTGTGACACGGCGCTTGCGCAACAAGTTTTTCTTCATTGTGGGATATGTATCATACCGCTTTTTCTCGACACCCTCAGAGGTGCAAACACACACGTATCCCTGGTAGGGTATATTTGAATTGCATGTAGTGGATGGTCTGCCACCCGTAGATAATGGTATGTCTGGCGTGTCATGCGCTTATAGATACAAGTACAGTGCCCATAGTTTCTACTGTTTGAATTGTGATGCAATATGGCCGTGTCGTGCCTTGCTGCCGACGTGACGCATCGCTCGCGTTTTGTTCCCGTACAAAAATGTTTATGACGGTTTCGCCTTTTGAAACGTATTTTATCTTTTCGGCAATCACCAAACCCCACACAAAAGGCGACAGGCCACATGCTTGCATATATATTATACATGCACGCACGCATCTGAAGGGCGTCATTCTCATTCGATCCCCGCGACGGTTTCTTCCGGCTTGCATCATTTTCCTCCTGCTTGGCGACGACCTGTGTGGGCTTGTTCCGTCCAAGAGAGTCAAACCTGGCAGCTGCTGTAGAAATACCGACACCCGCCAAGAAAGGTGAACGGAAAACTGCCCTACTTACGTTTGGGAGAAACAGGGTCGAAACTCAACAAAAAATAGAGCATCGGGACCACCAACCAAGCAGGCCGAGATCATGGGGTAGGCGGAGCCCCCGGGGTACGACGTGATAAGCTTTCTGCACGACACGCGAACAGCATACTCATAGCCGTACGGCATTACTGCTGTAGTAGGTCATCCCTGCGTGCCGTGTTACTGCCTTTGAGGCGGCTGATAGACTCCACGTATAACTCTCGCTATACCTGGATCCCGAAGGTAGAATACCCCCGCGTATGAAGGGGCACGATATACACTGGTACTTCGTATCCATGTGGTGGTGTTGGTCAGGTATAAGCATTGGGCAGAACGAGGACAGCGAGGAGTATCGCTCACCGCCCATCTTAAGGGTTGTAAGCCTTCGTTCCGCCCGCAAACCGAAAACCAACCGCAAGCTCCACGTCAGCTCAGTACACTACGTGTTTGGTTTGCGATGATGCGTAGGATGTGCCCTGGAACCGTTTTTAGCCCGAAACGCGACGTTTTACTTTTGATGTATCATCGTGCAAAACAGTAGCTGCGCTCCGTGATGTAGCTAAACGCCCTGGCGTGCTCCGACTCGCAAGCGTGTCGCGTATTCATCTGCAGAACAGAAGCGTCAAGACGGGAACAACCGCAGTACATCCTGAAACAGTTTTCTGCCCGACTCGCGCTTCTTCAGTACTTCTAAGCTTCGTGGATGTACAGTACGAAATCAGCGTAGTAGTTACAAGAGCCCTTGGCGCTTCGTCTTTGCGCTCGGCTTCGACTCTTCCACTTTTTGGCGAGCCGCATATCGCAAAGAGCGTACCAAGATAACACGAGAACAATAAAAAAGCACAGCAATAACTCTTAGTGGGCTATTTTCGCTGTCGGGCTCCCATACACGCATGTGTTCATGTGTACATATACGGGGGGTTGCCGATACATCTTGAACGTTCTCTGTCCGCACTCATGCTGGCTTCACATTTCGTACACAACGCACTTCGGGCTTGATACCCTTCATTCCGGCCGGTCACGGGCAGCGCCAAGCGCTGGCTGTAGCGCTATCTTCCCTGACACCGCGAAGAATGTAATCTGCAAGCCGCGGCTGACAGGGCCGAAGAAGCCGATGTACGTAACCACCTCGGTCTGCCCCTTTTACAGGCGACTCGGATATCGGATACGCCTCCTTTGACACGAGAACATGGCAGAAAAAAAATGCACGAATAAATATGCACGCATCATACGCATACAGATTCGAATATTACCACACGCACATACACTAGTGGTCGCTATCGAAAAAAGTATATCGGCGGTGCACGATGTCTCGATGCCAGTTCCCAAAAATCGAGATATGGGTACGATGTGCCGCCTTATCGTATCTCTTGACACATCCCGAGATACCATGCGGCGTAAGTTGCTACGCAAATGTATGTGTTCTTCGCGATGTCAAACGTGATAGCTACAAGATACGATACGATAGAGACACACGTTTTCGATATTGACATCGACATAACCCGAAAATATCACACCATATATTGAGAAATCTAGATACTATACAGAAAGCTATTTCATTTTTCGTGTTCCCAAACTCCGAAAATAATTAAGTAACTCTATTTCTGGCACGAAATAATAAAATTGGAAATGCGATCTAATTATTTTATTGTTTCGCCCAGATTGCACCCCCGCACCTGAAAATAATTAATTAAACATAAGCTCGTTGTGCGATTTGACGCGTAGAAGCACATACTCACCCTAAAACAAATAGTCTGGAAGAGTTAACGTGCGGAAAATGTGCGGTTCGACGCGTAGAAGCACATACTCAGACACGAACATATGATATCTGGTACATGCAATACACCTGCTGCTGTATAAAGTGTGCGAATAGCCATGAGGGGTCGATTTTGAAGCTCGTGCTGCATGGACAGTGTCGAACGGCAAGCGTTCTTACTCTGTGTACAGCACTTACATCTACGAGTGATCGGCGTTAAAGGCTCGTCCTGAATACACGTTGTCGGTTGGTCATCATCATTCGAATCCCAATGTCCACGGCTAATCGACGTAGACGCTCGTGCTGCATGCTGCCAAATATGGTAGAGTGCTGCTGCTGTAGTCATGTTGGTACAGAACAACAGACCCCCGAAATAGAAGGGTCTGATAAGAATATTAAATGGGCTGGCGTCTTCTAGGGCACTTGGGAAAATTGGATCAAGAAATCGTGCTCAGTGGCGTTGCCATCTTCAAAATCGTTTCGTTAAAGTCAGCTTCACACTAATACTCTGAGGCTTGCTCGGTTTGGGTGTCTCATGTTGGCGGACCCATAGATCAACGTTGATCACCCATACACGTTCCCCCGCAATAAGAAGAAGACCAAGGGAGTGAAGCAAATCGTACCTTTTGGGGCTTGAATTACGTGCCTCTAAATATAACCCTTGTCCTTCAGGTGATTCATTTTCTCCTTCGAGCCGGAGAAACGATGGTTGCTTTCGGGAGAACAGCTTCGCTGCTGCTCTCAGCGAGCTTCGTCCTCAGCCTAGCGTCTACTGCAGCTGCGCAGCAGTCGGGAGGAGGTATATCTTTTACATTATCACGAGTAAAGGCCACTATTCGGCAACTACAGTATGTCAGGCGACGTGCCAAGAAAGGGAACAACGTGCGTCGTCGACGGTGTAGGGTCGAGTGTTCAGCATTAAGACCCAGTACTTTAGAGCCAGCCGGGGCCGAATTAATGCCCGTCAACGGGTAAAAGGCCTAACTCCTTACGTATTCGCTACCACTCCGTCCCAAAATAAACGACCGATTCGAACAATAATATTGAATCCAAAGGATCTTTAAATATCGGGATATAAGCAGATGTTCGTGGGCTCCTCGCTGAAGGACCTTTACAGTTTGCCTTGCCTGTTAACTCAATTCGATATCTGGTACAACGGATGGGCTAAGCACGATGCACGGTATGCAGAGGTTCGTGAACAAAAATCCAAAACGTTTTACTTTTTCCGGCTTGTTTTCTCTTTTTTTTCACGAACGGATATCAACATTGTATGATTTCATTTATACTTGCAGACATCACCACAGAAACCGACCGATTATCAGGTTTGTTGCCGAAAACCGTTCAATATCGGTTTCAGCTTCGGCTTTCGGTTTTCATTCGGAAAATAACAACGCCCGGAACCGACCGACTTTTCGACGATAAAAACGAAAAACCTGGTATTCAGCCAATCACGATTTTCGGTCCGCTGTTGGTTTCTACCGTGACGATTGCCACATTGCTCGCGAAGGAGTGCCTACTTTTTCCGAGAGGCATCCTAACTCGGGGAGCTCCGCCCCCTTGCAGCAGTAAATTACCGCTAAGATAACTTGGAGAAAACCTGACGGCGCACCCCGTTGTTACTATTTCGTTGCCACTGTTGTTGGGATACGGCGGCGTTCGTAACAGGAGGAATTCAACAGCATGAATGGTATTCCGCCGAGATTGGGTAGTTCCTCAACAGCAATCGCAATGTCCAACCAAATTATATCATACCCATATCGTCGGAGTGTCTGTTGTATAGCACACACCGGGTCAAACGTTACTGGGTAGCCTTCTTAGCTAAGGAGCCTCCCGAGCGAAAAACGCCTGTCCTCCAACCTGCAAAACCCAACCATTGCTTTCGGGCGCCTTCTCGGGCCGAGATATGTCGTATCTGACGTTGGAGTGTACAGCAGAAATGCCTGAGCAGTAGTAGTAGTAGTGGTAGTAGTAGTAGTAGTAGTAGTAGTAGTAGTAGTAGTAGTAGTAGTAGTAGTAGTAGT
>JBBMHQ010074943.1:0-12422 GCA_037834295.1 Postelsia palmaeformis
CATGCTGTCGAAGCAATTACAGGTCGAGCTGTTTAAGGCCAAGCTGTTCAAGGCAAAGGACTGTACAGCCCTGAGATGGGCAGCGGCTTTTTCTGGACGTTGACCGAACGAAGCCGAGCCGAAAAACAAGAAAACACTCGCGTAATAAATAGCAACAACGGGAACATGTGGTGTGGTGTTCAATCCCATGCGCAACGCGAGACAAGGGGCAGTTCGTTGTAGTAGCCCGCTGACCTCCGGCTCCGACACCATGACCAGGGTCTAAAAAAAGGAGTTCGGGGGGGCGGGGGGGGGGGCACACAGACGTATCGTGCTGACCTGAGCACCCCTAAAGGCTCCCATATATGCACAACGAATCGCCAAAGCAGCAACCCGAAACTAGGAAAGCGTGCATCGCCTCGGGCAACCGTACCGCGTGGCGGAGAGCAACGCCGCTGCCATGCAGCCGGGGTGGCAAGCACGACACCCTTCTCCGCTCGCCTCAGGCATACATTATACACAACGGACACACATATAAGGAGTCTTCATATTGACACCTGTACGGTCCTATATACAGTGACGGTCACGTCGGACTGCGACCGCACCGCCATGAAATACAAACACGAACTCACCTTTTCTCCAGGGCGAGCCAGCCTATGCCCCGTTCTCTGCGTGCCGTCCGGCATCCGGCGGGGAAGATTAGCCTGGCGAAAGCTCTCTCCTTCCACCATCGAAGGGGCTGCATATCTGTCAAAAGCGACGGATGAGGGATATCAACAGAGTACGGAGTTGGCGCAGCGTTTTCAGCGCACCCATGCAAAAGTCGGGGTCGTGACAGGCAACAAGGCTAACAATCTGGCCCCAACGTTTCGATCCCGGGCGGCCTCATATGTACACGGCGTGAATAACACTAAAAACACTAGTGCGAGGCATGTATGATACCTGGTCTGTTGTATGTCATCCCAACAGAAGCAGATGCCACGCCAAGGCTGCACACCCTTGATAGACCATCGTTTTTCACATATCATCATCTGCATTTTTCAAGGAAGATTTACAAGTACACCTGATTTTGTCCGATATTATCTTGCTCATATTGCCGGCCGGGACCCGTATGACCTGCATGATCTGCCTAGCACATATCTCCTGGGTTAGATGTGCCCTACAAGGCAAATGTTGCGCAAACCTCTCGCAACGGCAGGTGAGGAACTAGATGATCTGTGTGATCTGTAGATAGATATACAGGTAGATAGATAGATCATGATCTGCACGAGGCGTGAATTTTGTGCACAGCTGTGGAAAGATTGGCGGTGGCTTCCTCCACCCGTCCGAACGCCTCACGCCCGCGGCGCGAAAGCAAGCATAGCAAGCATAGCAGAATCACTCAATTTCGGTTTCGGTCTAGACGCCCGTGCACAAGAGCACATCTTCACTTCCATGGCCGCGCACGATTTTTTCCCAAATTTTGATGTAGAGGCCAAAAACAACCATTGGGCTCGCGCACAAAACTGTACCTGTGTTACGAAGGAACAGGTTGTGACCCGTTTAGCACTACCGTAAATCCACACATACAACATATAAGAGTCTCAGCCGAATTCCAATAAATGAGTCCCTGAAGAGGGCAGGATAGTGTGCAGTCCTAAAAGGGATAAAGGCGTCATCATGGCTCGTCTTACGTTATTATCGATTGTTTTCCTTTGTCTTTTCACTGTTTCCTTGCCTAAAACCTTAGATTGAGACAAGCCGTACACCAGGTAGCTCTTATGCTATGCCAGGTCCTCGCACGCTCAACGAGCTCAACAAGCTCAATAAGCGAAGGAAGCCGCACCCCGTACTGTAGGTAGCGTCTGCAAAGTCCGTTTCCAGGGGGGAACGGACAAGCCAGCAGAAAGCCCCTAAAAACACGGGTCGAGCGGCAGGGGATACATGTTCGTCGCCAAGAAGGAGGTGGAGCTTTAACGAAAAATCAGCGGCACGCTGTTGTCATCACGACACCCACATCCAAATCCTCAAACTGGAAGGCTGCGCATGCATGGCACGTCCTGTCAGACACCAGCAAGTTGAACGCTGCGCCTGCGTCCCAGCACGTCACCTTGCTGTGTCAGTTTTACGTCCGGGGCGGTCGGTCGGCAAAATAAAGAGGCCGAGAAAATCAGCCGAACGTCGCTGGAAGTGATTCCCCTCTTGAACCTCGAAGAGGTTAATAGCGTTGTCAACCAAAGATGATGTCATCCGACGGCATTGTCATCCCTTGCCGGAATATGCCCGGAGATATGCCAAGCAAGGCAAAAAGTGCGGTGTCGAGGGTTTAGGACCGAGAAACCCACACTTCGACCAACTATTGTTTACACTATTCATACTTCGGGTTGCTGAGTCGAAAGGCAAATTAAGGCAATTTTGGCCGCGTGTTCCACAACGCAATCTTCTAGTTTGGTCTCAGTCAAGAGGAAATTGAAGGCAATTATTCTTGGCTGCCACCAAAGAGGGAGGAAGCGCTACCTGTCCTGACACATTTACCCTCTATGATAGCTATGGCAGCTATGACAGACGGCATATTAATATAGTTACGGGGTATTGCAGAACATACCGCTTCGGACGTGAATGTAAGGACCGCCTGATCGTCATACTACAGTAATTTATAAAAGGAATTTATACTCCGCCCAGAATGGAAAGGTGATATGTCCGATTCAGGTCCATCGTAGATGCTCGTCACTATTAATACTAATAATAGCGTGTACTACTACTATATTGCTATAACTATAGCCCACATGCCGTTATGAGGTAACTTTGGCAGACGCCCACCTACTAGAGTCTAGTGTAGAACGCTCGGCCCCACACCCTTGACCGGTGCATGTTTTCCCTCGACTAACCTGACCGCCCCCTGGCATATGTGATGTCGACTGGGACCTCTGAAGCACAAGATACCAATTTTCGTGGGGGGGGGGGGGGGGTCCGCTTTTTCTACGCGTCGACATCGAGCACACCCAGTGTCTATGCCGATTCTTCAATTCGAAAAAGACAGAAGCTCTGTGGTCAGAAAAAAACGACCCAGAAATACTACATGTACCTAACTACGATTACGCAGTAAGCAGAGTGTCGACAATGCAATGCCATGCCATCGCACTTATACAATACGACAGGCACGGCATACGCATCCTAGCATGCGATTAGAGAGAGAGCGAAAGGGTGAAGGAAGGAAGTACTTACGACTCTGGCATATGCCGGGGATGTAATCAACGTTTAGAGTCTGGCGTTAACAGTGAACGATTACTATATTTGCGAACGGGGACGGAGCGGAAACTAATTGTGTTTCGCAGGGGGCAAAATGACGTCAACAATGGCTTGCAACAGCAGTGGCCACCCTCGCCACCCTCGCGTCCAACAACCTCTGCCTGCTCCTACAATATCCAAGCGTGTAACAGCCGCATGCACGGCTGCATTTTGATATATTCTGTCTCACAGTCTGTGACAATAGAATTCGTACCTGCAAAATTCTAGGATGTGGAATCAGGACGGACACTGGGTGTACTGATCGACGCGGTTGGGTGGGAAATACCGGTTTTAATGCGAAGACAACAATACACGGCTACCGGTGCTGTCGTTGGGCGGAAGGACCGGTGTTCATGTGAAGACAACAACATGCTGTAGGCAAGTATCGGCTGAGCTACACGGCGGTAACCTCAGCAAAGTATGGACAACACCGTCCGTTTTTGTTCAATCATGGAAGCCTGGCACACGCGTGAACGCACCGTTGAGGCGGGCGATCATTTTCCCAACGGTAGACCGGAAAAAAAGAACAAAAAAGAAGAGAAAAGAAAAGGGGAAACGTAGCCGTATGCGGGTCCCCACGACACGTTCAAGCTGCCACAAGGGGCAAACGTCAACCAACAACAGCTCACCCCTCGTACAATCAATCGCACTGCTCTGCGGAAACAAAATATTAAAGATAATTTCACGTAACTCGTCACCCAGAATGGGCGCTCTGTTCGAGCAAGAGGGTGAAAATGTAGGAGAGGGTTGAAGAGCTGCCATGATGAACATCATTTATCGAGAGATTTGGTTGAAAATTGTAGAGTCCACCAATCCGAGACCAAGATGCGGAGGGACCGCTGTGAAGGCTAGTAAACGAGGACGGAGACGGACAAAATCTTCCTTCACCAGACGGCCGGGCCGGGCCGTTTTCCGGGTAAAATGAAGGCCATCAACAGAAACCAAACCGCCTGAAAAAGAACATGGAAATCGAATTCTTTACGACGGCTGCGTACGCTCTTCTCTACCAATCCTTACGTGAAATATGTTCGAGAACGTGTGATCTGATGTATGTCTTATCGTGTTGTACAGACCAACCCGTAAAAAACGGACGCCATCCTCGTGTAAGGCAGCGCTACATAGAGAGATGTAATGTTGGAGGTGTATATATTGATGGTACACAGTGCATACGGGGGGGGTAAGCAGCCCCTACTACGTAACTTCGATGTGGCTCCAGTGCTCCGAGATGGCGGGGTAACAACTTTCCACAAGAGTATTTTGAGCGTAGACACAATGATCCGAGGAACGTCTCACTCTCACGGGCACATACTGCATACGGGGGGGCAAGTAACGCTAACGTTACTTCGATGTGGCTTCCGTGCCGTAGATGCCGGGATAATGGGTCTCGATAAAAAAATATTTCGAGTGTAGATAGAGGTAATGATCAGAGAAAAAACATGTATCACTTTCACAAGCACTGCCTGGCATCAACAGATTTGGCCCGGAACATCAACCTCAGCTTCGAAGCACCCCACCACACTGCCTCGATCTCAAAACGCTACATGATATTATATGTGAACGCACAGCAGTACCGTGACACTCGTGGTGTCCTGTGCCTAAACTACCGCTTTGGATGGAAAATACAAGGACCGTTCGATATTTCCCATTCTCACCACCGCGGTCCTTACGTGTCCACTCAGGGAGATAAACTCCACTGTTGACAGCAGCGAGATCGATATTTTCGTGTATCATACCGTGTACCACGATGGCCATTAAATATAAAGTACGTTCGACCTTCACATAGTATATCAAACAGGTACTATATTCCCGGCAGAGGCTAGTTAAAGCGGTATCAGATTGTGGGAGGCTGTTTATTTTTGCAGGACCTGTGCGCTGTCTGCTGCGGCGATCGGCACTTTTTTTTTCTGCCCACGAAAGGGATCATGCTGCAAGAGCTTCACACCTAGGCCGTCCTACGAATCGTAAATATGTTTTTGATGGAGATGAGATCGCGATTTTCGGATATAGGCACGGCGAAATTCTGTTCGGAGGTCGAATATTTTTTCGTGCTCGAGTTCCATGGGTTCGTATCGTGCCCTGAAAGGGTCGGTAAAATCCTGAGGAGCACGAACGAACGGAGACGGAATTCGTACTACTTGAAAGGAATTTCGTTGAGAGGAAAACAGGGGACAGGTGAGATAGATTCGCATCACAGCTTTGTCTTCAGAATTCCACCGCGGCCTCTGTTTTGGGGGATACAGCTGCTCTTTCTTCTATCTCGAGCCAAGAAACGCACGGGAGTAAGAACGAGCAGCCGACACACGTTTGTAACAACGAGCAGCCAAGCGACGACGCGGACCTGCTGAGTAGTGTCAAACCTGTCAACGGATAGTACGTGTTATACATACTTGAAAGTATATGAATAGCAGTCACCTTGCAACCGGGACGAAAAACGCCTGCCAGGCACCTTCACCGAACGCCAATTAGAGCCGAGTTTCTGGGCCCTGGCCCTCGTCTGTTGGCGGGTCGCGACTGTGTCGGCAGTTACGATGTCATGGTGTATGATTGCATCGTGTCGCGGGGTATTACCGCCTGATGCTATTAACGAAATATTCCGTCTTACATACGTACATACCTGGACTGGTGCATATCAGATATCATATATCATATAATTGGAGCCAGTCAGAATATAACGGGTGGCGGGGAAGGTCTATCATGCAGCACACGATATTTTTTGCGGATGCCTTCAACTTAATGCAGGAGGCACGGATTAGAGCACTAACCTCTTGCTGCGCCAGGGTAAACCAGCTACAGGGGACAAGGCAGAACACATGACACGTTTACTGGTATCGCAGCACTCGTACGCCGTGTGGCACATGTGGCGAGAAAACACCCTCTGCAGCTATTGATACTTTTCGGGACAATAAGGAAGGTGCGAACGCCGAACGATGAGTCTACGGAAAGGCCTCGTCTAGTCGATATATTTCCCAGGCCACCATTTTCGCTGCTGTGCGCCTCCCCTGGGTTTCGATAAACTCGTCTCGGAACTTATACCCGGGGGATGTGATATCCTGTAACCCGTGTGATACACTACATACGGTACATACGAGCCTTCTCCCGCTCTGCTCTTCCCTCTTGGGGGCGGCGGGATCCTCGGGTTGTAGCGGGCAAATACAGTGCACGAAGGAGATACATCAACCCTTCACACCTCGGGCAGAACATGATCTATCTGATCTATCTGAATTCTCTGATCTCTCTGATCTATCTATATATCTACAGTACGTCGTCACCTAGTTCCTCACCTGCCGTTGGGAGAGGTTACGCATGATATGTATATGTATAGCACAGGTCATCCAACCCAGGAGAATTTAACTAGATCTTACAGATCGTACAGATCATACAGATCGTACAGATCATACGAGTTCGGATATATATATATATATCTGAGCTGGGAGAGCTACAATAGATCACGAGGTGGGAATCGATTATCTGCAGATGATGTCTGTTGTATTAGTATTGATAGGTAGCACTGAATTCCCATTGCGGGTAGAAATGACACGGAACTACACTACTGTAGTAGAGGCAAACTTAAGCTCCTGCCCAATGCCCAGTGAACTATTAATAGTAAAAGGATGCTGTATACGCCACGGAAAACTACAAGAAACAAACACGATGCAATAAGGAGGTATTATATATCTCCCATTCGGAAATACCACGTACTGCGATTGCAAAATCGGCACGGACACTGGCTGTACCGGATGTCGACGGGTAGAAAGAATGGTTCAATGCGAAGGATGCACACGAGAAAAACCTGTATGACTCGTAATGCATATTATACCACACATATATGCAGGTACATGTATTGCTTCCGTACCCGGCACATGTAGTACTTGTATTTCAAAGCAAGCAATGTAAGCGATGTGTACGCACGTAGCAAACAATTTCGAAAAAAACGAAGAATTTCGAGAGCACAACTTGCGCCGTCTATCCACAATCCCACTGCAACACAGCAGCACAAGGTACGCACACAGTAGTCCTAGCAACATGTGTACTCAAGTCTTAAAAAACAACACACACTCTACGACGCGGTCCACCTCGTAACATATAGGGTACCAGGTATAGATGTAGACTCGGGAGTCTGCTGTCAAAGTACGTTGTAGTGCCCAACATACCACGTATTGATAGTAATTCCTGCAGTATTCGGAGTATATACGTAGTCAATGTACCGCAGCAGGAGTTGCCAAAACAACTGGTTCCAATAAACAAGAGTGTCTTGCTGAGAGCATCTGTGGCAGCCGCCCAGGTCAAAATACTCTCACACAAGCGACGGCCCGACAATGTCATACTGGTATTTGGCACGCATACATCCCATCCATTCACCCATCTACCCATGTGCGCGGGTATCGTACCGATGAAAAAACCCACCGGACGGAAAGATAAGGAAGGTTCGGTCATACATACTGATACCCCAATGGAGCTCACATTTCCGTCCCAAGTGGTGCACCCTATCTACTATCCGGTACAATTCATCCAGCGGACCACGCGGACATCGACCGTTCACGCTTCACGGCTCACAAAAACCAGCAAAGCAAACAGTACGAACGTTGTTTTATACTCCGAGTGTATATATATCCCTGAGGTGTTGGCCCACTCTATGAATGCTGCTGTTACGGGGGACCATATTAATAGTTAATACTCAGTAGGACCTACGGTACACACAAAAACCTACATATTTCCCTATTTTCACTGACAATATTTGGTCCTCTTTACTACTGTATGGCTTCCCGTAATAGGGTCATTGGACTCTATATATGTCCCGTCACCACGGGTTCGATATCAGCGATGCGTGAAATACGAGAACATCAACAACAACGACAGATATCACCATTAATAGAGGGCAAATATTGACCATCGAAAGTGACTATAGTATAATACTATGATTACAGCATCCGTCAGGTCACTGCGTGGTCGTTGGGGGGTGATTTTCTACAACATGGTGTCCGAGTTACAATGGTTGGATGCAAGGAGTCGTACGGCACGGCCGCAACGTGATCCCGCCAGTACTACTGCTGGACGCTGACGCTACCAACCATTGCTATGATAACACCAAAGCTACCAACCATTGTATCGGTCGCTATCAACAGCTCGTGATCCCAAAGAGGTACGAGTAGGAGCACCGAGAAAATACCAGCTTTACAAAGTACACCGTGAAGTGCGCACACGAGTCATGCCCGACGCCGAGCTCTCTTTGTCTTCTGTCGGTGAGCACGATGGTATTGTGATGATGATGTTCTGACATAAGCTCATTCCGTTCAAACTAACGCAGCACATGGTGACCCATGGTTGACACAAAACAGGCTCAAACGAACCACGGCCCGACGGGAAAAATAAAGATAAAATAAAAATCCTCGAACCCACCGTTTTTATGTACGACATACGGACATTGCCATAAATCGTCATACATACATACGTGGTATGCGAGATCGGCTATGAGTATCGTCGGAGATTACCCGCGATTTTGAAAACGGAGGCACACTTGCGCTTGTAAATCGCATTTTTCCCCGCGGAAAAAAATCGTCTCTGGATGTATTGACGGAACAAATAGGTCGCACCGTACCAGTACTTACGTCTACAAAGTAGAATCTGGTATGAACCGTTTACATGCGAGAAGAACAGACGAGCACTTTTTTTTGTAACTTCACGACTTGGGTGTCAGAACGAATCAGGAATATTCGAGAGGCACGTATTCTACAAGTACAAAGCACGCCAGTGGTAACGCAGTTGCCCATGGCTTTCGTGTTATGCATTGTTGTTTACACTTCTTAATACTGTACCTGGTATGCGAAACACGTCAGCCTTCCGCAACAAAAAAACGGCGGTCCTTTGTTGAGACTCCACGTGATAGATGCCCTGGCGAAACCAAAAAACAAACGGGTCCCAAAATCGAACTTTTCGTAGCTCCTTTCGTCAGAACTGTCCAGCACGTCATTTGGTGCATTCTCACAGCCTACCGGGCTGCATTCCTTGACAAAAAAAAAAACGTGCGCCTCTGCCTATGTTGACAAGATCGTCGCCTGCGTTGAGAATCGAAACCATCTCCGGGAAGCGAAACCTGAATCGCCCCGAGTAACGCGGGAGGAGGCCATTTCACTCCCTTAACTTCTCCGGCGCAAAAACGTAAAAACAAAAACGAATGAAACGCGGCGAAAAAACGTTTCGTATTCGGAAAAGAAACGAACAGCGCAACCAAGTAATCTCCAGGCCCTCACGCTGACTCTTGGCGCCAGCTGGGGTAACCACTGACATGTTTTTGCGTTTGCGTCCCATTTTTATTTTCGTTGCCCTTCTTGCTCCTGGTCCCTCCTACTGTAGTCGTAACTCATATCAGGGTAAATAAGACCAAGTTTTCTTAGTAAAAATTGCGAAATATTACCTCTCAGTCTGTAGGTACAATTTAATATGCCCCCCCCTACTAGCAGGCTCTTCTCTCCTCTGCCCCCCCTTTCCCCTTCCCACCAGGGTGTTGCATACGTGCCATGGAAGTCATTTTTTCGCGAGAAGGGTTCAGTACTTCCTTTCCCCGTCGACTCGTGTCTCATGGTGCCATGCAATTGTGTGGCGAAGTAAGCCGACTGCCCTAATGGGCATTCAGCCCGCACACGGGCGCACTCGTTTTTCAGTGCTATTGGTAGTTCTCTCTTGACAAGGGAAAGGGTGATATCGTCAAGCATTCTATTTCCGAGAGGCTCCGTCTCGACCAGATCATTTTTCCGGAAACACCTTAATGCTGTTGTGCATTGGCAATCTTAATCTTCCCCTCAACCCTCTGGGAAAACCGAGCCCTGAAATACGATCGCAAGCCCCTGCGCAACCTCAACACGCACTTTGCCGGTAGGCGGCGTAGTTCGGCACACAATTCACCACTAACCGTGTCAAGTCGCAGCCCTTCGGAAGCTAGAGTTGCTCAGGACAGCGGCCGAAAAGAGGGACCTGGAGAAAATGTTGCACACCTCGGACAGATCATCCACAGATAGATCGTCCACAGATACATCATTACAGATCATTCCCGCTTCATGATCCAGATCTTCCACGGCACATAAACTCCCGAACTTGTGCATTTGATCTAGCTCATTTTCCCGGGCGGGACCCGAAGAATCTGGATGATGAATATGTATGTACCTGATATATATAATATATATATATAAGTCTAAGTATATATATATAAGTCTAAGAATAGGCACAACCTCTCACAGCGGCAGGTGAGGAGCTACTAAGAGATGGCCTACAGTGAATAGATAGATACATAGATCATCCTCTGATTCAGGTGTGAAACGTTGTGGGCTGTCTGGATACGGCGATAGCAGAGCGACCGAGTGGGGTCATGAACACAGCCCCCCAGTCGAGCAAACGCGCTGCAGTATTAGTAGACTATTAATAGTAACTTATTACGGGGGGCCATACAGTATTAAATAGGACCACATACTGTTGGTAAAAATAGAGAAATATATAGGTTGTTGTGTGTACCGTAGGTCCTATTTACTATGGTCCCCTGTAATATAATATACCAGGCACATGGAACGGTGTAGGGCTATGCTGCATATGTAGGCGGTGCAGGGAGAGCATCGGTAGTGGGCGTGCACCTGAACCCACTAACGTACAGCAATTCTTGATACGTCAGTAATATTTTTTCTGCGAAAACATTTATGACTGCCGGATTCCTTGACCTTTTTAGTGCTGCACTGCCCACAAATACCCACCTAACTCTAATCCCAGGTAGTTTTCCCCCAGTTATCTACCCGAACGGGACTGCGGTCCTAAAGGGGACGCCCGTATCGTTGGAGAATCATTTTGATTTACATTGTACCTGGTATAAGTTAATATAGGGCAGTCGTTTTACATCGTGGTGGGCCATTGGGTTGTGGTTGTACGTTCATGTTTCATCAAGAATCCGAGGAAAAAGTAGTTACCGCCATGTCCCTAAATACAAACACCGTTCATATATACTAGAGCTCAATAAAAAAAGTTCCCTCTATTTGTGGACAGATTGGTAGGCAGTAAGTCTCAAAAGGGGAAATTAACCCTGCTGGAACGGGCTTGCGAGGAAGAAAGTGACTAGAAAGTACAACGGACTGCGTGCAGCATCAGCGACATCGAATTGGTGACGACGACGATGAAGATTATGTTGCTGTTGTTGCTTCTGCTGCTGCTGCTGCTGCTGTTGTCATGAGGGTGCCCCGCCCAGCGGCCTTTTCGCTGTAGAGGTTCCTTTCAGGACCCGGCGAATACATCATCTCTATAAGCTGTTCGGGCTACCCCGGAGGTCGTATGCAGGAAAGCGCCATACACAATACACCATCACCATCGCAAGTATCCTCAAGGATTCTGGAATAACCGATGATTACCTACAGTAGTGCCTGTCCATCGTTTCGTCCGAAACACCAGGGCCCTGTCAAACTGCATACTGCATGCTGCATGCTGCATGCTGCAAGGAGCTCACTCACGCCTACTGCAGGATAGCATACTGCACGCTGCAAGGAGCTCACTCACGCCTACTGCAGGACAGGTCATGATCTATATGTCTATCTATCTACAGATGATCTAGTTATTTACCTACCGTTGTGAGGGGTTGTGCAGGATCTGCGTAGTGCAGGTCCAACCCAGGAAGCCTGTGTTAGACAGATCATGCAGTAACAGATCATACGGCTCCCACCCGGCAACGTGAGCTAGACCACACGAACAACACGGGTCATACAGATCACACAGGTCATACAGTTTACACAGATCATACAGATCATACAGATCATACAGACCTATAACAGTGAAGCGTGAATCGATGATGTATATCAATTCAAGGATGGCCCTGTCCGAGGTGTGAAAGGAGATGTGCGACATGCATGCGCGCGACAACACGGTTATCACACTGCCGGCACTGCTGCTGCGCACTTGGTCTGCATGTTTCATGGGCCGCGCTTGTTCTCATTAGGTTCGTTGCCACCATACACACCCCTGAGGCGTGACTATTAATAGAAGTGAGGAATGCTTGGTCTTCATGATGATGCATAAACACCCCTTGTTTTCCCGGCCAAAGCGGTATTTCTCACGGGTCTCCACGGGTTATCACCCGACCGCCGGGTCAGGCCAGGGGGTCCTCTAGTTATCACGGGTCGGGCCGGGCCGGGGGGGGGGGGGGGGGGTGG
>JBBMHQ010074954.1:0-12421 GCA_037834295.1 Postelsia palmaeformis
GGGAATAGTCCTGCAATCACAACAGGGTGTGGTGGAATGATTGACGCGGTGATTGACATCACCAAGGTCGGCAGCGGCAGCAGCAGCAGCAGCAGCAGAAGCAGCGTCAGCAGCAGCAGGAGCAGCGTCGTCTTCGACGACGGTTCCGATCTCGAGGCAAAGCCGGCTGGGGATGCCACAGGCCTGCACGCTCGCCGCGGAAGCAGCGCCAGTAGCAGCCACCGTCGTCTAGCGGGCTCTTCTTCGGGGTTCGAGCTAGACCAAGGGTTGCTTCTGGTCATGGTTACGATAGGCCTACTCTTGGTTATTGCGGGGCTGTGCTGCCTCGATATTTTCCTCCGAAAGTACCCGAGGTCGTTCGACTTCTTGAAGTGCGGGGTCGGCTGTATTGGCGTCGGCGGTAGCAACGGCGGTGACGGAGAAACCGAGAGTGGTGCTGGGCAGCATCGTCGGACACCTGTGAGCACGCCCTGATGGGGATCACAACAACACACAACGTATAGTGCTGCGTCGGTGGGTTGTTTCTTCATTTTCTTTGGCGTTTGTCTCTGAAACATTAATGTGTTTTGCTTCTGGAAAACTTAGGTTTTGGATCACTTGCTTCTGGAAATAGAGAGGTTCCCCTGTGGTTGTCGATTATCACCGTAACAATGAGTACAGCAGTTTGGTGTACGATTGTGATTCATCTTCGACGTGAGGGCTGGTGGCTCGCACCACAGTAACGCTTTATTACGCCATCATTATGACAATGTTGCCAGGCGGGCTCGGGGCTAGGACTAGCGCTAGCGGTCAGGGTTCCGAGTCGAGCATTTATCCCGACCACAGTTGATTTGATTATGGGACAAGGTCTGTGCAACCCTCTCGGATCAACGATTAGTTGGCGTTGTTGTTTGTACATCACGACAGCTACAGACATCTGTTGAAGTTATTGTTGTGTTGTGCACAGAGCAGCGTTCTCCCCTTCGATACCTCGTGTTTCCCGACAAAGAGCTTTGCAAAATGACTTCCTACGACATATATGCGGCAGAGTGTTTGGTGCTAACTCACTGTTACAGGATCCACCGAACGGAACAAGATGTATTGTAGGCATACGTCGAACACCATTCCTAGCCTCTACTTCAGTCTATATATTTCAATGCAATTTAATCGTGTGTTGTCTCCCTTTGCACGGACTATCTACAACAGGGATCTCAAGGTTCCCAGGGGGGCTTCTTGCTGGCGAACGGGCTCGGGCTGGCGGCGGACAAAGGGGTGTACGTCACGGACGCCCTGCCCGCCGACCTGGACCAGTACAACGTCTACAACATGCATGATAAGGAAGTATTTTTCGCGATTCCTCCCGGTGTGAAGACAGTGCTCGAGCGTTCGGCGTCTAGGCGTCGGCTTCCTGACTCTGGTAGCGTCGACGGAGTCGGCAACGGGCGACGCGGTGGAAGCGGAGGCCTGGACGGGGCGAGCGGGAGGCGGGATGGGGGAAGTGGTGACAACAGCGCAAACAGCTCGAGCAATCTTCTTCACCCCCGCCAACAGCCGCTGCAGCAGTTTGCGGCAACGCGGCCGGTGTTTGGTGGCAGTGGGTTTGCCGCGCAACAGCAGCAGCAGCTGGAAGAGAAGACAATGGACGTTCTCTCGTCGTCGTCATCTATCGCTAGTCATCTGTTGCCCGTTGCTTCGGTGGACAACCCTCACGACGATAACGGCGACGATGCTGTTGAGAGAGGGACCAAGGCCGGTATGTACGGAGGCGGTCACGCCCTCCTCTCGACAGATTCGGGCGGGCTTGATGTCTTATCGTCCTCTCCCCCGGCCCGATACTCGTTGGACCATGATACGAACCATAGGAAGCATTTTGTCTCAGCCATCAGTCGTCGCCGAGAAGAGGACGAGGACCAGGACGAGGACGAGGAAAAGAGAGAAGAGGCGGATATTAAGGAGGGGGACGAGAAGAAGGAGAAGGAAAAAAAGTTGAGCGAGACCAGAGATGGGAAGGAGGAGAAGGCAAAGTATGGGGGAGGCAGAGACAGGAAGGAAATGGGGCGGGGGGGGGGAGCTGGTCCGATCAGGCCGGGCACAGTGGCGAGCGACATTGCCGCGGCTATTGCGCAGGCGCGACATGAACTGGAGATGCAACTCGATGAGCACGATCCAGACTCGACCACGTCACTGCTGCCTCCTGGCTCAGCGGCGGCTGCCACGCGGGAGAGATACGACCAGGAGCTGGATGACTACTACCCCGACCAAGAAGCATCCACCTCCTTGCTGCACCATGATATGTTTCCCCCTCTTTCGGCTGCTGGTGGTGCTGGTGGTGCTGCTGTTGCTGCTGCTCCTGCTGTTGCTTCTGCTGCTACCGCTGCTACTGGTGCTGATGTTGTTCAATTGGACGGTATGTTGGATTCTCCATCGGGGTGCAGCACCACCACCCTGCTATCGCCGATCGCCTACACGCCGGGGTCCTCCCGCGTATCTACTATGGCATCCCTAACTGTGTCCCCCGTGGAGAGTAGGAACAACAACAGACCAAAATCGTCAATAAGCACTTTACCCTCGATAAGCTCTTCTTCGTCTGCGCCGTCCATAGAAATATGGCGACGGGGTGACTCTATGGAGCTTTCTGAGGCCAAGCAGGCAGATCAGGCCGCGCCAAGGGGAGACGGTCCTCGTCTTGCCGATGGTCACACCCCGAGCTTGGACAGTAGTGGGAGTAATCCTGTCGTCGGGGGCTACACCGGCACCTATACTCCTGTACCATTAAGTGGCGGAAGCGGTGTTGGCGTTGTTGGAGGCTTTTCAGTATTCGAAAACGGCGACGGTAGTGGCGTTGTCGGAGCAGGAGGAGGCGTGTCTGCCTCCCCGGTAACTGTCAAGCGGTACTTCGCTCCAGGAAACGAGGCCGATCCTGATGCGTTATGTTACAGCCCGCCGTCGAGCGACCCTGACGATGGCCGCGGTGGAAATGATCGTGGCGGTGGTTGCAGTAGTGGCGTAGATGGCGAGGAGTACGACGACGATGTGAACGGAGAACCTTTCCCCGGGCTAGTGGATTTCGAGAGGGACCTGGTGGATGCGACTTCACCTGTAGCCGTCATCGTCGGGAACTCAGCCGTCGCGCGTACTACCACCACTCCCTCCGGGACCGATGAAACCGACCGAGAGTACGCGTTTACAGAGCTGGACTTTTCTGACTTGAGCAGTCGCCCTAGTGGGGGTCTCCGGAGTGGAGGCGGCGTTCGCGTGGGCGCAGGCTTAGGAAGCAACACGTCTACCCGCGCTGGGGCGGCTGATAGAGCTGAGCGGGAATACGCTTTCACCGAGCTAGACTTTTCCGATCTGAGCAGTCGCCTCAGCGGTCTTCACCGGGCAGGGGGGGTCGGTACACAGGGAGGGTGTGGAGGCGGTGGTGGTCGGGGGGAGGGGGCCTACTACTCTTCCGTCACCCAACTAGATTCGGAGAGCGACTTCACGGTGCTGAGCGTTGGCGTCAGAGAGAGACCCGATTTAGGCCCGGGGTACTGCAGCTCCCCTTCCACCACTGACGATGATAGTGACGGCAGTACGATAGAGAGTGTGATCGATCGACGAGGTGCGTTATTCACGTAACACGACGAGACATCACCAGGGGGGGGGGGGGGGGGGAGGAGCAATCACTTCTTGCTTGCTCTCCGGAGCTTGACTTCTCACCAATGGTATATTTCGAAACGCAGCGGGGATCATATTTTAGTGTTGATAAAAAAAATCTCCAGTCGGCTGGAAAATGGCTCACTTACGTGATTGTGACATAGTCGGCTCTCGACGGCAAGCGCCGGGTAATGAATTATCGTGCCGCAGAGTTTATCTGCCAGCCGTCTGAGATTTATATTTCGTTCACATGTAGCAGCGAACGTACCATCAGTATTCGTGGTTGTTGTGGTCTGCTGGAATGCTGGTCGGGACGTTGATTCCTCATCCAGTAGTCAATAAGATTGCTCACAGGGGGTGGTCAGTTTCGAGATTCCGGTTTGGAAATTGCAGCGCGGCGGTAGCGTGGGTTATAGGGGATGTGACGTGTAACTGAGTTCTTACTGAGCGAGGTTCGCGCACAGCCTGCCCATGCTTCCCTGCATTGTCCAACCGATTGTGAGGCTTACATCAGGTCTTGCTTTAAAACTGTCTGGCGTGTGTCTCATGAGGCCACTGGCAGCCGTCTACCAGAGTTAAGCTCGTTTTTGATGGAGCGCTCACCCCGGTTGCGTCCTAGGCTCGAACTCGAGCGGCACAAAACCCGAGGAGTATTTGGAGTTTTCTCCCAAACCTGAGGGGCTCGCGTCAATGAGTGTAACGCCATTTCGACATCGATTGTTGGCGTTTTACACTTTTCTGTCTATATCAGGTGAAAACATTAGTCTTCCCTATCCACCCCTGGTTGTTCCGCTCCCGCTCTTCTCTGGCCGGGCCTCTCAGACCTCAAAGACAACTATGTGCCGTACAGCTGTGGCGTCAATTCGAGTTTGCCGTCGACCAAGAGAAAAAAGGTTTTTCCCGTTTTAGTGTGTGCTTAGTTTTCATAAATCACCGCGTCGAGGCAAACCGTGCGCACCCCGCGTGAAGAGAAGGTATATGCTTCTGATATTCGGGGTTCTGGTTTCATCACTCGCCAAGTTTATATTGGTTTCTTCCGTTTTGTCTCTGGGGAGATCACAGCCCAAAGCCAACGTCAACGCCGGCGTCGACCAAAAGGGAGTCGTTCAAGTCCCGCGTGGGTACGGTCCAAGGTACCACGTACGCAGGTTGTGTTAGAGGGCGGGCGATTGGAGTCGGAAGGTGATGGGGATGGAAACTAGGTGTCCGTACATTATGTACAGCTGATGGGGATAGCGAAGCCAGCGTACGTACATGATGATGATCAGGAAGGACATGCCAGGTAGGCCAGGAAACGAAGTCAGTGCAGACGACGGGGGGAAAAACCGTCACCTGTGCAGTAACGTCCCGCGAATCACGTCCATTATCAAGATGTTCATGTACCAGTGCCACTCCATAGGCGGCTAGATAGCTGATAAAGCGACGTCGTACTGTCTCAGTGATCTGAGCATAACGGCACGGGATATCAAAGGCGGAAAAGTCAGGGGTTTTCACACAGGGAAGCTTATCCGGTCAATCGCCGGCGTGGACCGTTTCATTGAACGCGACACGGACCGACAGTATACGTACAAAGCCTGGGCGATGTCAGCCGTACTCGTTCATGTCTTCGTGAAGAGTCTAGTTTATGTTCAGGGTAGGGACGTGGGGGCTGCTCGTTCTGGCTTACCTTTTGTTCAAACGAGTTTTGGTTCCGCACAGCCCATACTACGGTGTCAAGTGCTCTATGTTTTCCCACTCATGTCGCGTGTTTGCTTTATTTGAAAGTGTGTCATGTGTGCTTGCATTGTCCTATTGATGCGTGTAATATACTCCTGGTGCCTCGTGAGGGGGTGGGGCAAGTATATGAGATGGTGGGGGGGTGGGATTTACCTGCAAGTGGACGTCAAGGGGTGAATACGTTCGCGAAGCCTTGCGTGCAAAATTTTGATGTTTTGTTCCGGTGATATTGTCGATTCTTTCGGTAGAGCGTTTGCCCTGCTAAGACGTTTGCCTTATCTACGTAAAAATGGGTTTGTGCTTGTGCTTGTGCTTTTTTTTGTGCGGGTGCCTTTTTTTCGATTTTTCAGTGAAAATTGCTGATGGGGGCTGACCCGGGTCTGTGCGAATGGTTTATGTCTGCATCCATGAAGTTGAAGGACACTGTAACCCAATCAGTTCTTCGGAGACAATGCAACGAGGGAAATTTTCCCAATGTGTGCAAAGACGCTAACAGCGAACAATAACATTTGGATATACCTCGACACTTTTCTTATGACCCGCGCAAACGCCTGGGTACCTCGATGGCGGTACTGGGAGTATTTTCACCCCTGAATTACTTGCATTCCAAGCAGTATCTAGAGTACTGAACCCCGAAATACTCGAAAGCACGGGCAGTATCAGAAGTATGTTCCAAACAGAGCTCCCCCGCTGTTAAAAAAATACTCGTTCGGGTTTTGGTAAGGCTCATTTTGTGTCACCTATGAGAAATCATTACTCCGAAAATCTGCAAAGTTGTTGGTCTCCTAAGAAATTGAAGCTGATGTCTCACCAGAAATATGATATGAATATTCAACGCAAACGGAAAATAATTTTCTAGGGTTGGGTGCTATGCGAAGCACCATATATATGCATGATATATCAGCCCAGAGTAGACTGTGCTCAATGGTGACAACTAAATAAGAAACCGAGCCTCGATGATAAACTGGCGTTTCTTTCTCACTTTCAAAAAAATGAAAGCCCCTTCCTGTTGACGTGAGCCTATACTTACATTCCACGCGACCTTATTATAAGAAAAAGGGTAATTTATATACCCAGGATGATATTTAGAGGAGCAAAATAAATTCGAGAATCATTGTCTTGAAATAAGTGTATACCAGGTATAAAATACCTTGTCCCAAATAAGAGATCCAGCCTGGATTATATTCCTTGTTTCTTATTAGGTTTCCTGTACTCTAGATGCCATGAGTTCTTATTTTTAGTATTCTTGCAACTTCACCAAAAAAGGGTGATTGATTGCAAATTTCAAAAATGAAAAAATATCATGAGTCAAGACAGATATTAAACTACTTTCTGAATTCGGGACCCCGGCCGTTTTTTATGTGCGTCTTCGATGCGAAAACAAAACTGAAACTGGCAAGTGGATGAGGGAAGATCAATATTTCGCTGCAACCTGCTGAAGAGTATATTTAATAACGTTTCGGTAGAGTGGGAAATGCGCTTCCGTAGGCCTCTCCACATTCATTTGGCGGCGTAGCCTGCTACACAGCATGATGAGCGTTTCTTTCGGCCGTGGTCGGACAGTGGTCGCCCGCCTGTAGAGAATGCAGATGCCAACCCCACCGCGTCTCTGACGTTTTCAACAGAGAATGGTGTCGTCGTCCCCGTGCCTGATGCTACATAGAGTACTGGGAGTATGAGCAGTACCGACGGCCTAAATACTCGAAATACTGGGAGTGGGAGCAGTACGGAATACCCCAATACTCGCAGTACTGGGAGTACGAGAAGTACCGACGGCCTCAAGACTCGAAGCACTCGAAGTATGGGCAGTGCGGAAGACCCAAATACTCCGAGTACTGCGAGTGTGGAACCCCGAAATACTTCAGCATTCGAGAAATTTACTCCGGGTAATACTCTAACCTGGAGTACCTTGGAGTATGAAACCCAGAAATACTCCGTGTATTACTCGTACCTAGCAGTACAAAAACACAAGTAAAGTATTGAAAATAGTAGCAGTACGAAATAAATGCCAAACTACTGCAAGTACTGAAAGTAGGAGCAGTACATCATCCCCAAATACTTCGAATACAACGAGTATTCCTGGGTTCAATACTCGCGATACTCGGAGTGTTCCGAGTAATTTAAATACATTACTCCGGGTACTGCTTGTACTCGAGTATAAGTACTGCTCATACTCCCAGTACTCGGAGTATTTGGGTCTTCAGTTTTGCTGATACTTCAAGCACTCCGAGTATGTAGGAAACAAGAATGCTGGCCCAGGATAAATTTAGTCAATGAAAATGGGTACATTATACTCATTTCAATATATAGTAACGACTGAATTTCCATATTTCTTCACCTGCCTATCTCAGCCTGCTATTCTCAATGTTCGTTTTCGCACGAGAGGCATCCTAAACTGCTGTACATCTACTCCACAACACGTATGTGTATACTTCGTATTACGTATATAGCCTCGCTCTTTGCCGAATTGTTTGTATGTTCAACAAAAACAGCATACATGCCAGTAAATACAACAATAATACCGGGAGCACTTTACCAGAATCAACCTACAATTTAGTCAAAAGACATGATAGAACACAAGAAACTCGGGCTAGGCTGGATTTCTTAGTCGAGACGAGGAGCGTGTTATCTACTGATTCCTGTAGGAATACTCAGCCCTCCTTTCTAAGTGCCTGATGTGAGCTGTTCAGAAAATCAGGCTCTGCCCCTACTATTAGGCATTGCTTCCGTGCCCTCGGCCTCAGCGTGCGTGATAATGACACACGCGACTGCCAATGATAGCAACACATCTGGGCACCCCCATTGTCTAGAACCAAGTCGAGGGCGTGAGAGAACACAACGCACCTAACGTCCTTGTAGACGTCTTCTCGCTGGTCGGGGGCCTGACGTCGCGCTACTACTGTCGGATCACGCCTACGAGTATAAACCGTTGCATCAAAATTTTGGGGCGTTTTCCTGGTCGGGAAATGATGATGTCACTACTACTCCCAATATTTCAGAATCTTAGCTGCCTTTGCCGTTTTCTAGACACCATGCGGTTCCCGACAAACGCGCGTACTGCCCGACAGTTTGTACCCCAGTGTTCGTGGTCACGTATGGTGCAGATGAAGTGTGTTCCTCTGGAGATGTGGGCTACACCTGTGTTGAGGGTGAGCCTCATGAAACTCGTATGGAAAGTCTCGCTATTGCCCTCGAGGTGCAGCACCGGTACATAACGCGAGATAAGCATGCGCTATATATACCAGTATATATATATGCTGCACGAGCTTGACAGGTTCGTTTGCGTCGCGCTCAGATGCTTAACATTTGCTGATAGACTCGGTCCTGGACCGCACGCACATCGCACGAACGTCAAGATAGGGCAAATCAAAGTCTTCCCATGTACTCCCGCTGAACGCCCAACATGCTCGGCTGGCCACCAGACCACAGCGGGTGTACCCTGCTACTGCTTTGTTGTTTGACGTATATGACCACGAAAAAATTACCGGTGGGGAGTAGTTATGTGGTCATGTGCAATTCCTCCTGTCCTTTCATGAAATGCGTGTTATCTTCGTGTCAAACGTCTGCATCAAGCCCATTAGCTCGTCGGCGTGAATAGAGCACATTCTGCGGGCGACGAAGATAACATATGTCTGCAGGCTAGTAAGTATTGAACACGCGACCTGGTCTCAACATGTTTGCATTGATACACCATTCTGTCAAAATCACTATCTTTGTGTACGCCGGGCACCTAAATATCCATGAAGTGCATTCGAGGTCAAGCAAATACAAACGTTTGCGTCGAGGTAACGGCAAGCGTGTTTTCCCAACGAGAGACGCCCATCTATACAGGGTGGTTTGTGTGTTTGCCGCCACAGCAAACAGTCTGGTGTACCGAACGACATCAGAAAACAGACCCAATGTCCGCCCTGGTTTTTCAGTTCAGAGAGACACGGTGTAAACAGTGTGCGTACGAAACAATAACAGTTCGACACATTTTTACACCTCTGCCTTAGCATAACGTTATCACCTGTCGGCTGGGCTGCTTTGAGGCTCTGGTGTATGCCAGTCAACTGACAGACTTACAGCAGTACTGGTTGTTGGCTTGTCGGCTGGAGCTACCTGGCTACACGTACACCATCTAGTACAAAAAAAAACCCAACACGGCCGTCGGCATGACCATCTCAACACCGTCACTGTCGATGGCGATTAGTCGCCGGTGCCGATGGCGATTAGGCTGTCACGCGCCACGAGTTGCAGCAAACTCTCGCAGCTCTCTGTTCTTCCTCTCCGAGCCCGTGGTCGGCGCAGGTGGAGCCGCGCGCACAGGACCCAAAACGCCATCCATACACAAGGTAACATAGAGAGTTGGATATCGGGCACCGCTGCAGTTGAGTGCACTACACAGCCGAACAATACATACATACGAGCTGGCACATGTACACGGCATGTAACACCATATTGGTACATTTTAGTGGAGGGAAACATAGACCAATACGTTCGACGAAGGCGCGTGCACGCTCTTGTTGCGGACAGAGTAAGACCAGTCCACTTCAAGGGTTGGGATAAAAACGAATCCGCCGCTAAAATACCGCCTGCTTGCGTTGGCTTGTCGATTGGCCTAAGAACAGCAGTAGCCACAGTATTTGCACGCGATTTCTTGGTTTCCTTGGGGGGGGGGGTGGTACTTCTTATTTCTTCCGGTTGTATGGTATGACAAGATGTGACAACATTTGACAGGATGTTTCACAATGAAATGGCAGCGACAGCACTCTATAGCTGGACAAAATTCACATGACTCTTGGAAGTCCACGGCAGCAGTACTCGACATCGGTGGACGACAAACTATGTTTTTACCCCACACGTAGCCCGTGGGAGGATCAGTGATTACAGAAAAATTGCACGAGGTTCCATGAACTGACAGATTATGTGTCGTATGTAATGGTGCTATATTATAGTCAAGGGAAAGGAGCGTCTTGAAGTTCATGTGCTATCTTTCCTGTAACATGTCTCACACCTATTTTTAGTGCAGGCCCCCTGAATGAAAAAGAAGCAACCCACAAACACACAGAGTTTGTCTAAGAGTTTGGAAGTACTCAGCCTGGGAGCTACCCTATCATTTACAAGCAAGACCGGACGACTTCCTCTGGCTGGCCTGACAAGCCCAAAGACGCTCCCGTCATGGAGTCGGCTAGACAGCAAACGAGGAAGAGACGAACAAAAAAAACTATCCAACCAGTGTAAGTAGCGTGAAATTTTGTGTTTTATCGCTCGCCCGGAGCATAGTTGATAGCCTGTATCTGGTTTCAGCATTCCTTTGAGAGACTCCAAATAGTCAGCTTTCTTACGAGCAGACCGCCACGTAGCTCCTTTTTGTTTGGTTCGCTTGCTGTCATTACTCATCTCGTTCCAGCTCAAATCGTGGGAGGTTTCGTCCTTCGAGGGGGTGGGGGGTAGGTATTCTAGACACGAGCCCTGCGTGGTCAAAGACGCCCGCTACGGTTGATTCGCAATGGTTTAGTTTTTTTTTGTTTCTGATTGACCGGGTTTTTCACCCCAGTCAACGAAATGCACCCTGAAAAAAGAACACTAACCCTTGTGGTGCACCTGCTTTGTTGGGCTGCACTTATTGCCTTTTCTAGATATCTTTTGAAGGCTGGGCGAGGGCGATCAGAACAGTATTGGCTCGACGCCTTACTTCACACAAAGGTCGGAGTGGAAGACGATACCAGGACGTTGTAACCACAGGACAGTTTAAGGAGGAAAATAACAGCGGCAGTTCAATTTTCGCGGGAAAGGGGGGAGTCTCCGAAACAAAGGGATTCAAAATTGGATATATTATGTACGCGGTTGTTGCAGCAAGAATCACAATATTTTACTCTCGAGCGATCGAATACACAGGTTTTGCTTTTTTCGTGTGACAGTTGAAATCAAAGTCATCGAAAAGCACGAGAAAACCTCAAAATCGAACCTCGAGAACGAAACCATATGTGGAATAAAAATACCTAATCCTCATTTTCTACCGTTTTTATCATGGAGAACAACCGTCCTGAATGTTGCGTTTCAGCTCTCAAAAAAAATATATGCAAAGTTCTGAACCCGAACCTATTCGCCCGTCGCTAGAACCAGCTTGTTCATGTGCATACATATCTTTTTTTGAAGTCGTCCTGCAATGCCAGGTCTCCTGTTAAGTTTTCTGTTTAGAAGTGTGACTGCTGGTAGAGTAGGAGGGGGGGGGGCGCTTCGTGTCCAATACTTCTAGCCAATGAGAGCCACACGGCCCAGTGGCCATTGTTCTTGAGGCATTCAAGATGTTTTGTATGCGTTTTTTTTTCGCGATGTCCACCGACCCGTGATCGTTTTTTTTCATAACGACAACCAACTATGTTTACGTCTTATCTCGAGCGAGAAACGGAGCGGGCATTCGTCCCAGTGACGTAAACGTGGTGGTGACCCCTCCCCCCCCCCCTTCCACCTCCGCGCCTGCCTTGAGCACCAGTGACTTGTTTCATGTGGGTGGGGTACGGAGCTCCTCAAGTCAAGAGGATCAGAGATATTCGGGTGCACCCCGCCCGCGGTAGTATGCGTCGAGAGGCGTCGTTGCCGTCCGCCCCCTTGACACCCGGTAAGATAAGTGCACCCCATCTGTGTAGTGTGTGCAAACGTTATTTGTCGTTAGTCGGTCGCGGCCGCTCGTCGATTCATTCCGCACCGGTTTCGGCGGACTCGATATCTCTCTCTCTCTCGCTCGTTCGGCAATGCCATTGTAGAAATAGGAAGAAATACATAAAAAAAAGTGTGACCTCGTAACAAACGCAGGGGCTACAGCTGCAATCAGTTGTTGTTGTTGTCTTCACCTTAAAGGGCCACTCCCATATTATGACGTGTGTCAGAAATTGCCGTCTCATGCGGCGTAGTAAACTTTATGTTGCTTTTAATATGCGGCGGAAATCCTGCCAGAAGCTCAGAAGAGCGCACACGGACTCAGATTGGGGCTATCATTGTGTACGAGAAGAAGACAGCGGCGGAGCCATGGACCCCAAAACAGGTATGACGAGGAGCACACCACATGTTGGTGCTACTTGCGTGTTCGAGATCCTCTGAAGTG
>JBBMHQ010074965.1:0-12421 GCA_037834295.1 Postelsia palmaeformis
CCATCCATAGCATGCTGCTTGCAGTACGCTGCTGTTTGGGTTCCAGCGACATTAAAACTCGGTTTTTTCATGCAGGAATCGTGTGAGCAACGCCTGTTGAGGACGTTCACCATACCATCGATGGCATGCTTCTTGCAGTATACCGCCGTCTTGCTCCTGGCGAAATTGAAGCTCGGCTGTTTTCTGCAGGATTCGTGCGAGCAACGCCTGTTACCGACGTTCACCATGCCATCCACAGCATGCTGCTTGCAGTACGCTGCCGTCTTGCTTCCAGCGACATTGAAGCTCGGCTGTGTTATGCAGGAGTCGTGTAAGCAGCGCCATTTACTGACAATCACCATGCCATCCATAGCATGCTGCTTGCAGTACGCTGCCGCCTTGCTTCCAGCGACATTGAAGCTCGGTTTTTTCATGCAGGAGTCGTGTGAGCAACGCCTGTTATGGACGTTCACCATGCCATCCATAGCATGCGGCTTGCAGTACGCTGACGTCTTGCTTTGAGCGACATTGAAGTTCGGCTGTTTTGTGCAAGAGGCGTGTAAGCAACGCCTGTTATGGACGTTCACCATGCCATCCATAGCATGCTCTCTGCAGTACGCTGCCGTTTTGTTTCCAGCGACATTGAAGCTCGGCCTTTTTTTGCAGGACCCGTGTGAGCAACGCCTGTTACTGACGTTTACCATGCCACCCATAGCATGCTGCTTGCAATACGCTGCCGTCTTGACTCCAGCGACATTGAAGCTCGGCTGTTTTATGCAGGAATCGTGTAAGCAGCGCCTATTAAGGACGTTCACCATGCCATCCATAGCATGCTGCTTGCAGTACGCTGCTGTTTGGGTTCCAGCGACATTAAAACTCGGTTTTTTCATGCAGAAATCGTGTGAGCAACGCCTGTTGAGGACGTTCACCATACCATCGATGGCATGCTTCTTGCAGTGTACTGCCGTCTTGCTCCTGGCGAAATTGAAGCTCGGCTGTTTTCTGCAGGATTCGTGCGAGCAACGCCTGTTACCGACGTTCACCATGCCATCCACAGCATGCTGCTTGCAGTACGCTGCCGTCTTGCTTCCAGCGACATTGAAGCTCGGCTGTGTTATGCAGGAGTCGTGTAAGCAGCGCCATTTACTGACAATCACCATGCCATCCATAGCATGCTGCTTGCAGTACGCTGCCGCCTTGCTTCCAGCGACATTGAAGCTCGGTTTTTTCATGCAGGAGTCGTGTGAGCAACGCCTGTTATGGACGTTCACCATGCCATCCATAGCATGCGGCTTGCAGTACGCTGACGTCTTGCTTTGAGCGACATTGAAGTTCGGCTGTTTTGTGCAAGAGGCGTGTAAGCAACGCCTGTTATGGACGTTCACCATGCCATCCATAGCATGCTCTCTGCAGTACGCTGCCGTTTTGTTTCCAGCGACATTGAAGCTCGGCCTTTTTTTGCAGGACCCGTGTGAGCAACGCCTGTTACTGACGTTTACCATGCCACCCATAGCATGCTGCTTGCAATACGCTGCCGTCTTGACTCCAGCGACATTGAAGCTCGGCTGTTTTATGCAGGAATCGTGTAAGCAGCGCCTATTAAGGACGTTCACCATGCCATCCATAGCATGCTGCTTGCAGTACGCTGCTGTTTGGGTTCCAGCGACATTAAAACTCGGTTTTTTCATGCAGGAGTCGTGTGAGCAACGCCTGTTGAGGACGTTCACCATACCATCAATGACATGCTTCTTGCAGTATACTGCCGTCTTGCTCCTGGCGAAATTGAAGCTCGGCCTTTTTATGCAGGACTCGTGTGAGCAACGCCTGTTACTGACGTTCACCATGCCATCCATAGCATGCTGCTTGCAGTACGCTGCCGTCTTGCTTCCAGCGACATTAAAGCTCGGCTGTTTTCTGCAGGAAACTTGTGAGCAATGCCGGCTCTGGACGTTGACCATGCCATCAATAGCATGCTGCTTGCAGTACGCTGCCGCCTTGCTTCCGGCGATGTTGAAGCTCGGCTGTTTCATGCAGGACCCGTGTGAGCAACGCCTATTATGGACGTTCACCATGCCATCCATAGCATGCTGTTCGCAGTACGCTGCCGTCTTGCTTTCAGCGACATTGACGGTCGGCTGTTTTGTGCAGGAGTCGTGTGAGCAACGCCTGCTAACGACGTGCACCATGCCGCCCAGAGCATGCTGATTGCAGTACGCTGCCCTCTTGTCACCCTCGTCGATGAAGCCTGCTTGTTTCGTGCCGGAGTAATGTGAGCAACGCAACATCGTTGCCGAACACTGCGGCAGTGAAGCACCTAGGGTAGAACAGAACGGCAGGTAAAGACAGCGTAAAAAGGTCTATAGCTGAGCAATGACGCCCAATATTCTTTTCAATCGAGTTTGTTTTTACTGCAGTCATTGGAGCCAGTTTTGTGACCATGAACTGCAGTGTATTGTGGTGATGACTCCATGTGCTAACAACAACAACAACAACAAAGATAACAACAACGAACTGCGCGTGTAGATACTAGTGACCGATGACGGGTTGGAGCGCCTAGAGCTCGAAAGCCGGGCAACCCTGGTCTCACACGCTGCATATAAAAACTAAGCTACCTCGGCATGGGGCGATAGAGTACTTCGCTATTTCAATACAGGGTATGCTGCATGTTACGTGTTCCGTCCGCCCAAAACATACCCTGAAACGAAACAGTTGAGTGGATTTGCTGCTGAGATGCATGCTACAGCAGGGGTGCACTTAGCATTTAAATAGGCTCCTTGCTTGGGCAGCGCGTTACCCCAACGCACACCTAACGACGACAAAGTTCAAGTCGATAATGCCATTACTCACAGATTTGCGGAGACGTATCCGCGAGAAACAGTCCAGAATCGGAACATCATGTCGTTTTCGGGAGGTGGATCCCAGGATTTTTCATGGAATTGCAGACTTCCGCGACATTTTAGCAGCGTAAAAACTACCAAATCACCGAGTGCCGACAATTATTTATGGAAAAAGACAAGTAGACTTGCTTCGGATGCATGTAACGGAAGGGTTTCATCTTTAAATTAAAATAATCGCATTGGTGGAGCTCTTTACGTGAGCGGCTGCCGGTTGGTATGAAAAAGTTACAAACTATCCATATTTATCGTGAGACCTAGCGCATAGAAAGGTTGCCCGGGTTGCAGCAGCGGAAACCTCATCAAACTTGTTTTGGGCTCGAGATATTGACCTCTTCACGTGAGATCAGCGGCATGATACCCGGTTGGATTGTGCACCAATCGTTACATTCTCTACCGTAAATCATCAACACTCCACGAAAAGGCGGCGGCCATTGGGCGGATCGATCTACCTCCCCACCTTTCGAAACCGGACGGCACCGCGGCTACTCCGATCCGGATGCACCTACGTCAAGTCTGAGTCTCCCAACGTGAAGGGCACTGAATATCATTACTCACTGATTTTCAGGAGCGCTTCTCAACCTTCCAGTGATAATGGTTCTAAACCTGAACACCCGCCTCGACCCCCCCCCCCCCATTGTTCCAAAACATCAACGATCGCAGCCAGTCCAGTGGCAACGAGACACGGCAGGCGCAACACTACCACGAGCAACAGCCCCAAGGCCTTGAAGCCTCGAATAGACAAAACCCTCTGTTTTTCGTTCCTGCGCCGTCCGCTTGTAGTCGGCAGGGATCCGACGGCGCTCGCTTGAAAAGGCTCGACTGAACAGTCAGGGCGGCGCTATGGTTGTGGTGGACCATTCTAATTTCGACTGTTTTATAACGGGAGTTAAATGTTAGTACGAAACAGTGTTTGTTTCACGGCGTTTGGCGCTAGCTACAAGTGTGCCATCTGCAGGGGCGAAGCTTTCTCTCGTTTGAGTTTGAAACGTTTGTCCCGGCGAACAAGAACGTGGATCAGTGTTCAGACAGCCATATCCAGCGCCTGATATTTTCGTTGTTGTTATTGTTGTTGCTGGACATCTACGGAGAGGAAAAAACGTACTTTGGCGAAAAGGCGATCGCCGAGATGAACACGATAACGTACGCATCGACGTTACCATGGGCTGTTGTTTTTCTCGCCATGCCTAGTAAGTCAATCCTCCCCTGCCGGAGGTTAGTACGTTTAAGCGCCGCCATCTCTTTCGTTCTCCAGAATCAGAAGTGCTTTAGCTGGTCGTCACGCGTTCTGGGTGTTTCAGCGTTTGATCGAGAGTTCGTGTCTGAACAAGCAGCCCTCGCCTGCTAGGCCGTGCTTCCGAGTGGTCAGCTCGCATATTTCAGGTTTGATGCAACCACGACATGTTGCGCGCGTGGCAACCGTTACACCCTGTCGCCACGAATTTCCTATTTCCCTCCGGAATCCTGAAGGAGTTCAACATCAGCGAAGTAAGTGCGGGGCAACGCAGAAATGCCGGGCTCTTGCTTCTTTATATTTTTGTCTTTTTGATTGATTTTCATTCTTACTTCTCGGGTGTACGCACGATGGCTTTGTTCCTGGTATATTTCCGCCCCCAAGAAAAACGGGTTCGTTACCCCAGTGCGGTATAGGTATCATTATCTTGCGTATTGCGGTGCTCGTATTGTTTTGTATAAGATGTATTCTGTCGGGATGCATTGTAAACCTGTGTTGTCATCGGGGGCTTGATTTCGGGCAGATTATCCAGTGTGATAAAAAACAATCGTTGTCGGCTCTCTCTCTGTCACCTTCTATCAGACCTGGGCGCCGTACCCGACGAGTCTCACCTTGACGAGTTCACGGCCATAGTGGAATCCTACAAGGCGGCCAGACAGAATACACCGGAGGCGCTGAATAGGGGTGACATTTTCGTCTTTGTGGCGGACTTCGCCCGTAACCAGAGGTCTATCCAGCAGGAATGCGGTGTGGCAAAACACCGAATGTGGTGCGTTCTTTAACTACGTCTGTGCGATCGCTCGTTCGTGGTCCCTGACCGAGATCTCTCTCCGCGATGGCTTGCATGCAGCGTGGGCAATGGCGATCGCTGTGTAAATAGGAGTGGAGTCGCGATGTCGCTCTCGCTCTTGCCGGCAACATGAAGGGGTATTGCCGTATCAAACGAGTGATAAAATAACACACACCCTAGGTACCAGCTGAGAGGAGCCAACTACTATCAAGGGCATATGGATGCTGCGCACCTGAGAGTAACAAGCTGTTCAGGGGATCAGGTGAAGAAGTCAGGTGGAGGTGGTCATGTGCAAAGGCCGTTGAACGGACGTGTACACACAACATGTGCACACAATTCGGAGCCATCCACGAGATAGCGTATGCGAACGAAAGCACGCAGTAAGTGGACATACCGCATGCTGCGTTCCTCTAAACGCACGCTCTAAAACTTTGCTAACACTATAGCTGACTTTGAGGCTACAGTCAGCAGTAAAATGCTCCCAAGGCGGAAATCGTTCAATACTTTTGGGAGTGCGCACAAATGTCCTTACCAAGAAACAACCGGGCAGCGAGACACGCTTGAATGAGTGATCTGTCACCTCAAGTAGAAGTGGGGGCTCTCTTGTATAACAAGAACTGTGTTCGTGGCGACGGGACAGGACATGTACACAGAGGCAACAGGTAAAAGCAGTACGTGAGGTTCACGCACCTCACGCGGAGGGTGCGTGTTAGGCACAACCACCCTTGACACGAATTACAAAGCATACTACCACTCGATAGCCCGGGGGACCAAACGCCTGTACGAGACTGTAAGACAGGTCCACACGCTGGATGTCATACTTGAAAATAGGTGCATTTTACGCCAACGACTTCTGAAGTGGTTGTTCTCCTGGATATATCAGCTTTTCTTCAGCTTTGCTCGTTTGATATTACACCACAGATACACTGATAGGTAGGTGTCATCTAATATATCTACCTTTTAGGGATACTCCATGTGCTATCTTGGCGTATTATTTTGCGTCGAAAAGCCGAGAGAAAAGTGCTTTCACATGATCGGCGTTTGGGGTCATGTGTAAATCACTTATCGTTCGAATTTCTGTAGTACGTACCTCCGCTGCCAGCTGTTGGGACGTACCTATGATTCATACACTTGTAATACTTACAGTTTAGTATGCTCTTCGGAACTTCAGACGATTGTGTGTCGCACTTCATCAGGGTTTTCAACCGATAGGTGCTGGGAATAGTTTTTCGCTCGTATAATGTTTTATGTGATGAGCTGCATTACTTGGAGGTTTGATCCTTTTCTGTGTATACATGCTATGAGTGCTCGTAGTATGTTGGCCTCGGGTGGAACTCCTCACATGCGCCCATACTCCCCGTACTCGCGGAAATTCGGCAGCAAGTACTGCAAAGACTTCAATACCTACTCACGGCACGAAGTGTCCTCCATATTCAACGCGTGCTCCAGCAGAGGAAGCACCTGAAATATTTCAGGCTCCTCACGCGAGAAGCTCCATACCGGATACAGGAACCGGATGAAAGAAAAAAGTAAAGGTGCAACTCAATGAACAATCTCGAAGCCGAGGCGTACAACGAACATCACTCATTTCGTAAACCGCTTATGTTGATCGAGGACATTGGGTGAGGGAACTTACTCAGTCATATTAGTTTGGTCCGAAAAAGCTAGGCTTTTGAAGCGAGTCCAGTGAGCAGACTGGGAGTTACCTGGTATATTGCTATGCGGCTGCTATTCTTGCTGCTGCTGCTGCTGTTGCTTCTGCTGTGGTGACTCTGTTGTTGTCGGTGTGGCACCATCTCCAGCAGCGTACAAAGAAAAGCTCATGCCGGCACGATACGCTACGGCTTGCCCTCTCGACTCTAACGAATTCACGCTCTTAGCAAAACTGCAGATCAATATTTAAATCAAATAGTACTGCTTTATATTAATGTCATATTTTTCGTAGGTGAAGTATGCTGCTGTGTGTTACCGTGTGTGCGAATGATGGTTGATACTTCGCAGGCTTTCTTTGCGGGCGGGGGCTCGGGGTTCGATACTATGGGCTCTCGACACTGCTGGTAAGGAAAGAACTGCAGCACTTCTACTAATGAGGCACGCAATCATTTTTAAGCTGGGCTCTCTAATGAAACGAACGCCCCTTCGAAACTACTCGTATACGAAGATGGGGTGCCTGGTCCTGCGTTCGTCTTTTGGTGTGTGTTTGTATGTGTTAGTCAATATGATTCGACCTTAATTCCAGTCCTGGTGGGCTCTGCTCACGCACACACACGAACGAAACCCTACCGTGCTGGTGCGGTGGTAAGTCGTTAACAGTTGGTCTAGCTACAGTAGATGCAGCAACGTGTGTATGCACATGGCTGGGCCATGGTTGAAAGACAATAACTAACAACCACTACATATCCTAACGGTTTTTCTTCTATGAGCTCTACCTAACGAAACATATCTCTACGAGTACTCTCAGCCAGACCGTGCCTGTCCACATGAACATTCCGGGCCATATCCTTCAAACATGGTGCAGGTGGTATTGTCGCCCCCCCTGTACTAATGAGGGAACGGAGAAGCGGGAGAAGATCTGCTGTTGATGTTGTAAAATGGTAGCAGTGGCGGCATCTGCCACGAGACGCTATGTTGGACACACGTCAGGTAGAAGACTTTTCGTCTTCAACCTGTATACGCAGAACCAGGAAACCTATATATGCAGAACTAGGAAACACACAAGAAAAACCGAATACGTATACACAATGTTCAAACGTCGAACTGACACAAGCCGAGCGTACAGCGAGCGACTCTGACCTGGCCCCGTTTGTCCTATTGCTACTGCCGCGGCTGTTTTCTGCTAGTAAACCTCTGCCGTAGGTGTCGTACATCAGTAGCAGCCGTGGTACCTGCTGAAAAAAGCTTTCTCGCTTGGACGAAACAAAGCACGTGCATATTTTTCGTCTTAAGAAAATGTCCAATTTCGAGTTCGAAACCACGAAACACACGTCAAAATCAAGTAAGTGTCTAAAGAATTTCATCCTTAGACTGACAAGCCAAGCGTACGGAGACGCTGACCGTGGCCTTGTGTACCTCACTAATACTGCTGGTGTTTCTGCTTTGCTACGGAGAACCTCTTCTAAAGATGCCGTATATCAGTAGAAGTGGTGCCACCTGCTACGAGAAGCTCTTCCTGTTGGACAGAATATTGATCGCATGGCGAAATGTTTGGTATCGAATATTGGTCGCATGGCAACAGGTTTGGAAAATTGTTTTTATGAGTCTCGCTTAAAGCTTGACGAATGATTCGGCAAGTCCAATTATTTGACCTAAACTTCCCAACGCAGGGCCTAGGAAATATCCATGAAAAACCTTGACAAAAACCTTGATAAATTAGAAAATCGGAAAATTCTTTGAAGAGTTGTCGTCGGTACACGAAACGGCCCTAATGCCGAACTTCGAGGTCGGAACCAGGAAACACGAAATAAAATCGACAATGTGTGCAAAGGCTCGAAGGTTTCAGTTAGACCGACAAGCCCAGCGCATAGCGACGCTGACCCTAGACGTCTGTGCCCAACTGGTGCTGCTGCTATTGTTTTTGCTGCCGCTGCAAAAACTGCTGCTGCTGTTGCTGAAGATTATGGCTTCTTGGAAACAATGGAGCCAAACGTCAAAACGTCGTCACGCATAAATACCACTATATTGTTCGCGATATCTCGGCACTACAGAACATTCTGTATTCGCCCAGCATGATGCATCTCAGGTTATATCACTGCAGGTACTACTGAGGTCGCCCCGCATTACCACCAATTATGAGCCTTATGACGCCCAAAGTACTGCGAGTACTGGGAGTGTGATCAGTTTTGGAAGCCCACATACTACGAGTACTGGGAGTAAAAAAGGTATTACAAGGCGCTTCGCTCCGCAGGCGGCCTACGCAGCCCGTCACGCTCGCTGAGAAACGAAAAACACTCCAAGTGATAAAGTACGAGGTGCTTCGCTTCGCAGGCGGCCTACGGAGCCCGCCACGCTCGCTGAGAAATGAAAGCGGACAGAGGTCCATGATGAATATATATTTCATCGTGAGTCTGGTTGCAAAACTGGCTACTTGAAAATGTCACGAGTCCGGCCGCCATGCTTCGGGGAAAAACAGATTGGACGCTACATGCGCTACGGGTCGCGGGCGGTTCCGCCTGCTATGCGTGCTCACATACCGTACGTACGTACATACCACAGATAATATACTCCTACTCATTTTCTTTTTATGATATACTTGCTGTAAGCACGAAAAAGAGAGCACAGCAAGGCAGCCGCACTACTGATGAGTAGCAAAAACGTTTTTTTCTGGAAGAGAACAAAAACAAAATTCACATCCCCTCATGTAATAATCTTCTGTCTGATTAGGGTGTTTGTGTAGTACGAATTTTGCTCATATATTCCCCCGTTACCGACTACGAACCTAAAACCATAATCAAATCGAAATAAAAACGACGAAGTTACGCATTTTTGTATAGCATGATAACATATTGTACTAGAGCCATATTTCTGTGATCTGAGGTTCGACCACTGCATTCTGTTCGCTAAAATCTCTCCGGACGCTTTGCATTGGCCAAGCTCGCCCGAAAAGTGACCTCGGGCCATGTCTGCTACCAGCGGGGTTCGGCGAGAAGAACTGGCTGCATGTCCTTGCTGCCCTATGCTACTGCAGCAGATCAGTGCTTTTGCACAGCTACTGCTGCATAACACGCACTCCTGTTGCTATTGCATGTAGTATGCCTGCTGCAGCCGCTGCTGCAGCGAGTATCCCGCCTGCTGCAGTGCTTCTGTTGCGGCAAGCGCTGCGGCGAGCAAGCACTGCAAGCGCTGCTGCAAACAAGCACTGTTGCAAGAAAGAGAGCCACTTCAAGCGAGCACTGCTGCAAGCGCTGTTGCAGGTGCTGCTGCTGCTGCTGCGGCTGCAAGTGTGTGAACCCTCGCCGCCATCCTCCTCCCGATCTTCGCCGATACGACCCCTTTCCGGGCCGAGAAGACAACAAAGGGGGGCGGTATTCTCGTTGTCGTACCGGCGTTCCTTGCACAGCGAGTATAGAGGACCGCAAGGGAGAAACCATTTCTGCCTGCTGTTGGTGCTCGCTGCTGCTTACTGCTTATGGAGCTCGCTGCCGCTCTGCTGCATGGGATAGGTACTACTGCTGCATTCACGACATGTCTTGTGCTTGTTTGGTCCTGCAAAAGTATTGCCGCTGCTGCAAGTGTTTTGTTTTTGAACAGAAGAATTCAATATCAGCTATTCCTTGTATTTGATTATGCGCACGCCGGGATTTTTTTGGTTATGATTAACTTTCCGACGAAAGTCCTTGATGACAAAAATACCATGCGCAGACACTGTGTTGCATCACCTTGCACTGGTCAGAGAACAAAAAAAATGAACAACACAGAGCTTCTCTCTCAACCTCGCATGCCGCGCGGCCCCCTCGCGATCACCTCGCCACTGATTCCTTTCAAGTAAAGCATTTATCACTGTCTCCGAAAGTCAGCCCCGTCACCCGCCTCACGTGAAGCCCTGTGCTCCCTGCGGCCGTCGTTCGTCAGTTCGCTGATGTTGGTGCTCAGACTGCGTAGGTCGCTCTTCAATCTCAGTTCGGTCGCAAAAATAAGCACCGCTTGGATCATATATTGCGATCCCGAACGACCCTTATAACTCGTACATACTCCATCCGAAATCACAAATGGAGGCCAGACAGAGTCCATTTATGCATCCCTCGTGTCTCGATGCCCACCCAACGTCCAGACACGAAAACAACGACTGCGCTCGATACGACCCCCCTATCTACCCGTCAGAACCCGCTGACATTCGCCACGGCGCCGGGCTCACCAGCGCTGCCGTGCTTGGAGAACACGCACGCACAAGTAAACGAAGTAAGCAAAAAAAAACAGAGGACCGGGAGTTCCAAGAGAAATTGAGAGAACAAAAAACGGCTCGAGAGGTCCGGCAGGTAAAAGAAGGAGACGATTTCCAAGTGAGAGATCTTAGAGGCCAGGGATGTGCCAACCGAGCACGTTCAGCGGATGTGATATCAATGTGGTATGTAGTTACGAGGCACTTCGCTTCGCGGGCGGCCTACGCCGCCTGCTACGCGCGCTCGGGAAATGAAAATAAATCAAATTACTATGCCGAGCAGACAAAGGTCCATGATTGACCACAGTTTTTTCATGATCCATCGTAGTTGCAAACTGGCGACTTGATAATGCCAAGAGGCTCGCCGCAATGCTTCATCAGAGGAAAACAGCTCGGACGCCTCAAACGCTTCCCGACGCGTGCGATTGTCGGACGTACGTCGTCTTCCACGCTCACTCATATGCCGTACGTACGTACATACCCAAGGTAGGGGAATCATTTTCCTTTTTCGACATGTTTGCTGAATGCAAAGTTGTACAAAAGAAAAAGCACGGCACGGCACGGCACAGCACAGCAGCAGCGCTAAAACTATGAAAATAAAACCGACCAAACGGAAAAAAACAATTCCTTGTCCCCTCGCGCAAAAACAATCTGCCCGACTGGAACACCTTGCACCTGTAAAAAAAACAAAAAACAGCCGGGCTTCTCTCTCAGCCTTGTAAGCCACTCGCCCTCCTCGCGACCACCTCGCCACCGATTCGGTCCCGGTAAAGCTTTCCTTACTATTTGCCACACTGAGCCCCGTCGTCCACCTCGCGTTAAGCCGGGTGCTCACCGTGGCTGACGTTCGCCAGCTCGACAATATTGCCAGTTAGACTGGGTGCCTCCCTCTTTGATATTTAGCCCGGTTGCAAAACTAAGCCCCGCTTGAACATTATTGTGCAAGCCCGAAACATTCGTTAATACTCGTCCATACCTAATAAAAAAATCACAAATGAAGACCAGACAGAACTCATTCATGCATCCTTCGTGCCTCGAGCCACACGCGACGCCTAGGCACGAAAGCGGCGACCGCGCTTCCTGCAACCCTTTCTCTATGCGCCAGCACCCGCTGACACCCGCAACGTCGCCGGGCTCGTCCGCGATACCATACTTGGAGTACACGTACCCACACAGAACAAACGAATACAAAAGGAAGAAAGCACCGAGAGTGCCAAGAGAGATGGAGGAAACAAAAAACCACTGGAAAGGTCCGGCAACTAATGAGCGGAGGCGATTTCGAAGTGGAAGCTCGGAAAGGCCGGGGGTGTATCAACCGAGCACGTTCAGAGAGTGGGGTACTCATATGAAGTTTGAAATGCATAACACAGAAAGCACCACTTGCCGAACAAACATTAGAAATACTTGCAGAACTCAGCTCCATATTGAAATTCGAAATGCTGCGTGCTGCTTCAGAGATGCCCCGTTGAAGGAAAAACGTGTTCGTTAAATAAAAAACGTGTTCGAGACAGAATGTTGCACGGACACTTCGTGTGTATATGAGTGAGCCTAGAAAACAACCGCTGCGAAATCGAGGAATTCGTCGAAATACAATACGTCTGAATATTGATAAAGCGACGAGTAGTGTTCCTGCTGATATATAGATGAAA
>JBBMHQ010074976.1:0-26251 GCA_037834295.1 Postelsia palmaeformis
TCGCATTCCAATATTTGGATTTTTTTTTTGGAAAATATGGAAGTCCTAAAAATTGCGCGAAAAATTTATTTGGAAATACTACCTACGAATCCAGCGATGACGCCGACCACATGACCATGCTGGTGGATAGCGGATATTCAGGACGTTACTTCGACGAACAACTTTAACCAAGTCTAAAGGATGAACTCCTGAACTACAAGGAACTCGAGAAACCGCACAAGATTGTCACCACCGGACGACACGCTCTAGTAGGAACAGCTACTGGCACGGCTTCTGGGGTGATCATCGGCGGGAAAGGGAACAGACACCTATTAAAAATGGACCTTTCGAGATTATTCGTACCTGGACTGGGGCATCATTTGTTCTCGGCATCACTGGCAGCTAAAACCGGGCCAGCCACCATCATCGGCTCAAGACCGCGCTTAGAGCAAAGACAACATGTTCAACTACTGCAACAGCTGAACAAGAATCAATGTATCTTCCCCTTTGACCTAGGCTTTATTTATTTCCGCCCCAGCGACTTTGAGTACTTTCAGGAACACAACAACACTATCTTCCTTACAGGGACCCGCGGATCTCTCGAGGATTTCCCTCTTGAACATACCCTTGCTGGCTTTGCAATGAACATCTACTGGCGACCAGTGGGTCGCCCGAGTGTCTCAATCTTTTAACACTCCTCCTAGATGCCATTACCGACTTGAAGCATAAACAGTCGGGAGCTATCAAGCATTGTCAATCCGAAATTAAGCGTACTGTAGCTCACCTCGCAGAGGACACAATAGGTAGCATTACCTCTACCGTGTCACGTAACGTCAAGGTAGACCTAGATACCGCGTTGTGCAACATTAGGGTAGGCCTAGAAACGTTTGGAAAGGATCAGCTAGAGCCCAGAGGAAGGGGGTCCTAAACCAATGTCAGAAGAACCTACAAGGACTAACACTGTTTTATATGGTATTGACATCTAGGAGGAGTGTTGAGCATTGAGACCTTCGGGCGATCCACTGGTCGCCAGTAGATGTTCATTGCAAAGCCAGCAAGGGTTTGTTCAAGAGGGAGATCCTCGACACATCCACTAGTCACCGGTACAGGTGCATTCGGAAGGAGTAGGTTTGACAATCCGGGAGAGGCCTCTTTAGGGATGATTTTGACTTGAAAAAGGGGTGGCGTGGTCTGCACTTCGGAATCGTCGTCCGTAATGGAGAAAAACCCTTGTTCGATGCAAACGCGGTTGGGGTTAGGGTTGGGGTTAGGGTTGGGGTTAGGGTTAGGGCTAGGGTTAGGGTCAGGGGTTGGATTGGGTCCCCGCCCGTGCCTTGATCCAACAGGAACCAAAACACCCGAGCAGCCTACCAACCTAAAGATCCCTTTTCCCAGATTGTTATGGGACTCAGTGAGGGTATGCAGGATACTGACTACATCGTCGTGCATGGTGCGTATATTGTCGCGTCGATTAGTTGGTCAAGTACTCGAAGAAGATATGCGTGTGGAACGATATCCACCAAGTAACCAAGTAACAGATAGACTAAGGCAACGAATGTTACCCATACGTGTTGACTGGGGTGACGTGCGTGTGAATGTGTGATTGCCCTATGAATAGATGTTGCCGAAGGCTGTTTGATCTTGCCGTGAGGAAAAGGAGAACAGGAGTGTTTGCACACCCACCTGTTCACTCCTCACATCCGCAACTGAGCTCTCTGCAGTTCATCGTACAACAAGCTCTTGTTGGCCCGAAAGCGCCCATTTCAACCGATCCACTATCGTCTACATCATCATCAGTGCTGCTCGAGTCGTCTCAAGACGACTCTGTGTTAGCCTCTAAAGACCGTCATCGGTCAACCATCTGGGTGTGTACTCGTCAACTCTATCAGGCAACATCTCGACAAGGTACAGGCACCATGGCGGCGAGCAGGAACATATCGGTAGTGTGAGCGCACAGACTCCGAACCAGGCTCGTAGCCCGAAGTCAATATTGAAGGCAGACGGCGGGGCTGTTACCCTCACGTTTGAGTCGATGCCATGCAGCCCTGGTTTTCCCGGCCATGCCCCTCTTTCCTGATATCGACACTGCAAGGCTGTAACAGTGGCGGGGTACGGTCGTGCTCCTCTCGAGCAATCAAAGAGGTCGTTGTGAAGTCAGGTCGGAATCCCGATGAGTTTGCCCTGCGTTGTCTACATATCGGAGGCGCGACCACGCTCCCGACACTGTTGGAGATATCGGAAAAGAGTGATTTTAAAGAGAGGGGGGGTGAAGGTCCGACGCGTACAAGGCTTACATGCGAAGTTCACATCGGAAGGTGTCACGGAAGCTTGCAGTGGCAAAGGAGATGGGGAAGAAAATAGCAATGTATCCGTCAAGCAGTAGTCTCAGTTACGTCGTTGTCAGAGGAGTCGAATGGTACCGCACTGCCGCAGTCAGGAACTCAGTCTATATCGTTTTCATAGCAAGGAGAGATATATGGTAAAATACTGTGCTCGAGATACCCAGCGGATTACAGGAAGCTGCAGTACAGGTATCCGGACAAAGGAAGGAATCTCTCTCTCCCCGACGAATCAGAACACGATGTAAAGAAGCGCTGATCGAAAAAAGGGAACATCATCATTATTGAAGCAGCTTGAGGAGCAGTAAAGAGCATACCCCATCTCGTCCGTACGTAGGAATAATGTACGATAGTATGGCAAAGCAGCATGACCACAACTAAGCAGGTCACATACAGCTGGCTGGCATTGGGACCCGTGTGAAGGGTAAAGAGCTCCTGCCAGGAGGGGCCTACTGTTGATAAACAAGAGCAGTGGGGGCTAACTGGGGTTGTAAGCCGTAGTAGGCCGTTTGTGGTGCCTCCTGTACACAATAGAGGGAGTCATTGTGGCCCAGGGTATTGCGACGCATGGGGTTGCCTAAGTAAGGAAGCATACTGGCGGTTAATTTGCAATCTCGTTCGTAATATGATTGTAAACGAGTTTGCCGTATAACCCGCAAGACGACACACCTTCTCCAACAAAATTTCGAAGGCGAGTATTCCCAAGGCAGGGAGAGGGGCGGGCTCACACCACGGTTGCCGCGGGGCTTGCCACGGTAAGACTCATGCCATGCCACGGCATTTCCTACGTCGCCATGGAATCCTATGCCTCGCCATAGGATGCCGTAGGGATGCCATGGGTGGCACCATGGTCATGCCACCGGAACATTAAATATTGTGGAACCCTGGAAAAGTGTGGCTCTGGAACCATCTGGTGTATATCTTCCGATACATGCACACCTCGGACAAATCATGATATATTTGTATACAGCAGTACATCATTTAATTGCTCAGTTACCGTCGTGAGGGTTTGTGCGGGGTCTGCACGATACACTTCCAACCCAGGGAACAGGTGCTAGACCACGCCCACTGTACGGCTCCCCCCCGGGAACAAGAGCTAGCTCATACCTCTACAACACCGAGAGTGCACGTGTATGATATATCTGCTTTGAAATATCTATATAATGATGCATCAACTGTTGGAATCGATGGCCTTATCCGGCGTGTGGATAGATGTATCGCTCGAGGTTGCAGTCTTCCCGGTGTCGAGAGAATCGGATTCGAAAAATCCTCCGAGGTTGTGTGTTGTCTAAAGTGATATACGCGTACGACTTCGAGTACGGTATTTGCCTAGCCAATGAGATCATTCCTTTGGCTACGCCCCACATTGATATCGAAATCGCTTTGGGTTAAGGGAAAGAGCTCGCTACGCCAGCTATGCCGCCAATCGGAAAACCCTCCCCGTAGCATGGCGACCGAAAGTACACGCGTTGCTTCCCTGAAGCACGAGCTGAACTGGTTAGTGTCAGTTTTCTTGCCCAGCCGGGTCATTATGTGGAATGTTTACCCTCAGCGGCCTTGTGAACAAGCTGTGTTCACGAGTGTCGCCCTTTCTGGCCTCCGGTAGCTGCACCGGCCTTGGCGTGTATCGCGCAGTGAGCTCATTCAGCAAACTGTGTTCGTCGATTTGGTCTCCCACAGTGCCAACGACAGCTTTCGCACTTACAGCGGCAAAAGAAAAGGTATTTTTTGTGCCGAGGTTAGAACCCCAGCAACATCACCAGTAGGGTGACCGTTGGCAACATGCCTACCAGGTCCTCCAGCCTTGTCAACCTTCCGTTTGTTGTTACTAAACTCCGCCACCTTCAAACCGAGCCGTTCAGTAGTTGTCCGGAGTATATTGTTTTGGGAACAGCATCCCCACGGCTGATTTTCATCGAAAATCGGGACCTGCACCCAAAAAACTTCGTTGACGTATCAGATATCATGACGAATTTTTGTGGCGTCCACTGCTCGTCGACGTTCATCGATTTTCGTGACGTCAATACACACTGCAGAACCAAATCTTACGACTAATCCTGATACGTGTTAGGGGTAGATTACTACAGGCGCAGCGAATTCCAACTTCTAGTGATATATCTGCTGATTTTGGTGACCCGCATTCCGTAATAACGCCTATTTCGTGTACGTCTATCCAGATCCTCCAGCCCTTCGTCGACGCCGGCATGGTGCTCTACCTGTTCGAGGAGATCGGAGCGTGAGTTGTTGTAGAGAATACTTAGCTCGCGATGGTGTCCAATTTGAGCGATGCGAGCTTGGCGACCGTTTGAGAAGTTGCAGTGACCGAATCCATGGTTTCAGCAGAAAAGGCAGAGAGGACCCGACGCCCATCATGAAACGCTTATTAATAGCTTCATACCGTATTTTCCTACTTTCCTCTCAGAATCCAGATAACGCAAACACCGAAAATGGCATGTGCGGTCTGGCCAACCGCCTTCCATGGTATCATGGCGCAGTGCCGTGCGAATAAGTAAAATTTTTATAGTCGAACCCTTTCGTGGAACTCCTTTCGTGAGGGTTGAGGGGACTGCAGGACATCGATGATTCCCTACGCCGGCGGCCTGGGTTGACTCATTGCCTGAGACTGTCGTCATGAGTGTTATTTTTCGGCAGTGTTTTCCTGTCAACTCCCTGATAGAAAGTTTTGTGTAAGAATGGGACACCAGGTAGTGCGCAGTTGCTCCGTTGGGTATATCTACCAGTGAAAAGAATGTGGTCGGCTCTCAAGGCTCAATTCTTCCCACAATTTCGTAGACTGGTTCAACTGAACAACTTTCTCTACAAAAACTCTCGTCATTTTTTCTCTCGTTCTCTCTCGCTCTCTATCTCACACGTATTTCTTTCTCTGCGTATTTTTATGTGCCAATCTTTTTTGCTCCGCCCCTCTCTATCTTCTGGTGATCTTGGCGCGGCCTGTACTAATCGTTTCAGCATGGGGAACCAGATGAAGCCCCTGAACCACTGCCTCGATACCTACATAGCGCGGAGGGAGAGTGACTCCAGCGCTCCCGCGTGGATCTTGTTCCATGACGCCGATGAGTACATATTCCCAGTTCAGACCAACGCTACCATTTCGGAGGCTTTGATGAAGCACTCTGACATCTGCTGCCTTCATGTGAGTGCAGGAGCCGGACACGGCAGACAAAGAAATGCGGTTGGCACGGTTAACCGTAGCAGCAGGAGCAGCAGACGATACCCGAACTTTGAATAGTGATTCCCATAATGTCAGCATTCCGTTGTGCGCTTGTTGTCTTCGTTTGTAACTCCTTGGTTCTTCGGGTGATTTTATAACTGTGCCTCCGTACCCGATGTGTTGGCACCTCGGTTTGTCTACCATCATCAGTTGTAACTGTTTTGTGTTTATCCGCCTCACAGTAGTCTCCGGCCACATTGGGTGTACCTGATTTCTCTCTATGAATAGAATGAAGAAGGCCGTACACTATTGAAATGATGGAACTTTCGCTAGGTAGAGGTATCGATTCCACCCTGTTGGGAACACAAGGTAGAGAGTGGAAAACATAGCTGTATACCCGTGTAACGGGTACCTCTCTGAACGAAAACGCGAAGACCCTTTGGATTTATTATCCATACGCCAGCTCTCCCTACATTTTGGGTCAAGAGTAGAATATAAAGACCATTTTGGTACAATATGCATACGCTATTTGTCCGTATCTGTTGGATCAAGAGCTGAACGTAATGACCGTTGTGATTTGATGCTCATATGATAATCGTCCGTATTTGTTGGACCATGAGTACAGTGGAACGACCGCTTGGATTTTATATCCATATGCTGATCGTCCGTATTTGTTGGATCGAGGGTACGGTATCATGTAAGGACTGTTTAGATTTGATATCCCAGAGTGGTGCACTTTATTACGTCAACCTTCCACGAGTATTTTTAGGCTAAGTGCCCAGCAGTAAGGGTAGGGCGATGATGCGCCCTTGTCCTACGTCAATCTTGATCATCCTCTATTAATAGTCATACAATGGACGGTGATGCAACCGTGACTTTTTGACGTCACTTTCCGTCTGATATCTGAAGAAGTTTAATGTGCGTTATCCACAGCGAATACATACCACGCACGTGCCTGGCAAGTAGGTACGCACCGCCTAATCACCCCCCTCCCCTCCCCTCCCACCTGTCAATTTTCCCGTTACCCTGCCTGCGCATTGAAGGTTCACCGCATTCAGTACGGAACCGGTGGGTACCGACAGATGCCTCGTGGGCTTGTGCTGGAAACCTTCCTCACCCACGCGAGCCCCCACAACGACGTGGCCAACCGCATATACAAGGTGCGGCCGGCACCGTACGTCAGGGAGAAAACAAGGCAGATTTCGTTGTATGGCTGTTGCGTTGGCTCGATGCCCCTTCGTTATTCTTGAGCAGCCTGCTATTGCGAAGGGTCATGTTCACAGGTATTCGTCATCCGGGATGGACCCAGAACACAACACACTAGCACTTGCATCTCCGAAAGCTTGCAGATCAAAGTCGGTCATCATCAGTACTGTTATTGACAGTTGGCTCACCTTCTCGTAGAGCGTGTTTACGGAGCCTTTACGTAATGCATTCAACGTTACCGTGTAGCATATAGTAGGGAATATTTTTTGTACCCTGAACAGAATACCGAGCGTTTGGCGTAGTGGAGAATTACACGCTTGCTTGAGTGGTGGCCCTAAGTTATACTCCCGCAGCGTCTGAAGGAAAACCTCTACCGTGTTCATATCTTCATAGGTTGATGTGGTGAGATGTTGATGTGTATGCCCTCCCCGTGACACCAGGTACGTCGTAGGGCTACGTGAGCGGTGAGCAATGGCAGTTCAGACGGAGAGCTTCCGGGCACGGACGCTTCCGACCGACGCGCTTCCTGACTGACGCGTGGTCTCCCCCAGAAAGTGTTTGCAGTTCGATTCGCCTAGTCCGTCAGACTTCGTGGTCTCAAAGGCTTTAGGGTTGCGCCTGGAATGTTTCTCGAAATGCGGTTTTCGGGTGGGATAAGATAGCTTTGTACTAGAGCTAAGGAAGCAAGTATGCCTACTCCTGTATGAAGATGAAAATGTATCTGTACCGTTAGTATTTGGTAGCTCGACAAGAGCGGTCTTTTTCGTGTGGTTTGGCCTGTGGTTTTCTGTGACTCTTCCTTGGTCAAACCGTTATGCCTTGCTAGAGCCCTGCTGGACATGTAGGGATGTCTCGGTTCCTGGCTGCTTCAGGCGAAACGAACGTCGCTATCAGTCACGCGTGCGCTATCGCATACAACCCCCCGCGGGTTTAATCTATCCAGTATTTAGCATGCATGCGCTCCGAGTGTTTTTTACATTGTTTTATTGTCTTCGTCCACGCAAAGGGCAACTGTGCGGAACGTTCTGCACAACCCGGCAGATGTCATGACTGTCCCGTTAAATATTGACTGGAATCTCCGGCGGCAGACAGATACCGGGCGCTGTTATTGTCCCTGGTGGGGGGAGTGGTACTTCGTGCGAACCAGCGAGCAGTTGTCATGAAACCTGTCGTCGTTCGTCAACGTTACATCGTGACTTCCACTGGGCGAGGCTTTCCACCTTGTTCGGGCCCCTTAAAAAATATCTTCCTGCATCTTCTACAGTACTGTTAAAATGCCCAGGCAACAGATCCTGCCTGGTCGGCACAATATGTACACCCTTCGGCGTAATAATGTTTAGTTCAGTCGGTGTAAAAGGTACCGGCTTGCCGTTGGAGGCCTTTTTCGGGGGGGCTGAATAAGTATTGGTAACATAAACGTGCCGTTTGTTGCTGCCGGTGCGATGTGATCTCTCACGCCAGCGAAATAGGCACCTTTGCTTATCGCGTGGCAATGAAACTGTTCTCTAGTCGGCAAAATTTACATCTCTTGACGCTTAAAGTGGTGTTGCCGTCGGCGAAGTAGGTACCGGTTGGCTATAAAGCCGTTTTGATCAGTCGCTTTCCACCGCCCTCACTATATACCTGGTAAGTTGGGTTTCGAAGCCTGTGGTGAGCATATTCCCCAACCACCCCTCGTTGAGCAGGGTGGTCCCGGCATTGAGGAGAAGGCGCATCGCGCTTGGTCTTTGGCATCCCTGTGGTCGGCGCAATAGGTATCTCTTGAGGCTTGAAGACGATCCATCTATTTTTTTTCTTCACGCCCCGTTTCGCCGTGCGTAAACAATATTTGTGGCGTATGCGTTTGTAGGTCATGGTGAACTTGGCCCCCACCGACCCCTCGCTGGGCGTGGTTACCCCGCCTTTGAAGAGCATGCACAACGCGGAGGGCTGCGCGTGTGAGAACCTACCCGTGACGGAAATGCGAATCAACCACTACCTTGGGAGTACCGAGGACTACCTGGCGAGGACGAAGCGTTCATGGAAGGTGTGCGTATAGGCCGTCTCATTTCTCACTCGTTTTTTACTTCAAGATGAGTACAACATCTGCTGTTAATGGTGGCACAGCCCGTCGGGTGATGGGTGGTAGGCATGCGAGTTGTTGTACTTCGCACGATTCTGGGCTTCCAGCATTATTACAACTCACTCTGATTTTCATAGCCCTTATCTAGGGTACGGCTGAGGACATCCGCTAAACCAGGGGCGAGGTACTCATTCACGACATGAAAACCCCCCAATACCCCAGGAAGGTCACTGCTGCTATGCTGAGGTCCATACCTTGAGTATGACTGGATATGCGAGAGAACGGTTGAATTGATACAAGTGGATCGTGTATTGTCAGACTCGCTACCATGGTGTATGCTGGGGTGTATACTGGGGCATTGATCCTGCTTGCTGCTCCAGCTTTTTGTTTCACCAAGGTTAATTGTTTTCTCGTTCCAAGGGACAGCCAACCGGCTAGCTAAATCTACTCGAGTGTGTGGCTTGATGTTACACTAGCTTCCAGCGGCACCCGCTCCGTTTCTGAGGACAAAATGCTCCAATTTAGAGTAAAACGGCTTTTACTGTTTTGGTAATTGGGTTAAAGTCAGTGTTTAAGGTCAACTTTTACCCGCCATCCTATCCGCAGTCACACTGATTTACGCCTCAGATATATGATTGCTCAGAGTATCTGCTTCCTCGCCCGTCGTGGTTATAGGGTGTGCAGTGCGATCTGCATCGAACGAGTGCAAGCGAGGAAACATGTGCTAGAGTAGGTCAGAAACACATCTGCCTTAAAACATCCTTTAATAGTACATAAAGTGGGAATCAATCAACTTATCCGAGTTGCGCAATGACCAGAGTGACCTGCTCGGTTTTGTCAACTTTTGACGAGAGACGAGTCCTGCTGTTGCAAGCCAGGAAGAGCGTCATATGTGGGTGTTACTTCTGGAGTGCTTCTCGACTGGCATGGCTTATACTATATGGATCCCCAAATGCATGAAGTCATACTGCTAGTCGCAAAAGGTTAGACACAACCAAGAAGATTTCATCACGAGGGACACGTTATGGTACCCCCCCCCCTCCCCCCGAATATTGAACATCACCCTTCACCGCGGTCATCGATGACATGAAAATGGTTCCACCCTCTCAAGAACGGAGCAAAGACGTACGGACCACTGTTGGTTAGGGCAGGGCGCGAGTTCTTGGGTGGGTACGATGCTGCGGCTTACCAGTATACCTCGCAAATACCACGATCTCCATTTGAATCATATCGATCCTAAAGCGGCTGTTGCTACGAGGCGTTGTGCAGGATGTGTATTATACAGATCCAATCCAGGAAACATGTCGTACGGTAGATCATGCAGGTTGTTCGGTTCTCACTCGGCAGCATGATCTGGATGACACAGACCAATAGTTTATGTGCTCTGAACTATCTAGAGCATTAATTAGGAATTGTTGATCTGTCCTATGTATGCAGCTAATAACAACAAGGTATAAGTTCAGTTTGTTTTTGCACGGTGTACTTTCTTTTATCGCAAAAGTCGAGCGTAATTGTGATAGCTGCCAGCTTCGTAACCCATTCAGAACTGCGCTCCTACGGTAAGAATAAAACACCTGGAGCTAGAGACACACTCAGGTTCCTTCATTCAACTAAACAGTAGTCGAAGGATCAAAGCCGTAGCTGGCCATCGCTCAGTGAGTTTGCGTATAGATCTTGGGGTAATATCTGCTGGCGCCTGCTGGATGGTCTGTGCATTCCACCTCGATACCCCTGCACCGTGTTCGTTTCTGTCGTGCGTTGTCTTGCTTCGCCTTGTCTTGCACCGTCAGGAGGGCTACAGCCACGAGAAGGTGGAGCTGTTCCTGGAGAAAAGGGACGTCAACGACGAAACATCCGACACCATCACCAACTGGGCCTGCGCCACCAGAGAAATCCTGTATAGGGTGGTTGAGGGGGTTGCTTTGGAGCCCGGCTCGGAATAAGATACTTTCAAGATCAGCTGGACGTGCGCCGCGCACCAAATCCTCTAGTTGGAGTTCGGTATTAAACTTAGGATTATCACGAGCTTGTTGTACTTACTCCACACGAAAAATATCGACTTGAAATTCGTGGAGGTCATCGATGTGCAGTTGGGGCATAACCGAAAGACCATTGCGACCTATTCCTTGAGGAAATGACACCCTCTTAAACGCACATCATGATAAACATACAACAGGTGAATTTATCGACAACGTAGAGAAGGCAAACGCCTAGTGATGTTTCTATCGGGAGGCCTCCAATATTGTTTTCCCGAGCCATAAGTATGGTTGCGTGTGTTCACTTACTCTCCTTATTCTATAGAAAATCTTCTCTGAAGCGGGTAACAAGGGGTGTGTTATCTCATCACCCTGGTGTGATAGCCTTATACGGTACGTGGGTGTGTTCTACCCCACCACCCCAGAGAGGGAGTTGCTGTTCAAAGTCGCTGAGGAGGTGAGCTTGGAGTTCGGTTTGGAATTCAGGTGGGACATAGTAGCTCCCCGCAAGCGTCGCGAAGGGCATCAACTTGGAGTTGTGACTACCAAAAGCATGCAGCGATTGAAGTTTGGTGCTGGATGATACATAGCTAGGGGGGTCATAGCTAGGGGGGTCGACAAGGAATTCGGTTAGGAGCAAATAATGCGATAGGGGATCGGCGTTTGGGTGTCGAGGGAATTGTCTCAGATTAGGTTATATATAATGGTGGTCTTTATCGGAATTGTGCAAGGGGCCCACGTGGGGTTTAGGTTGTAATATCATATGGCCAGGGGGTTGGCTTGGGAAGTCCGTCCTGGAAAGCTCGTGGAACACACCGGTAGCACGAAGCAAACAGATCGTATAGATCACTGTGTCACGATCTGCTGTAGATCGTTTGGGGGCAGATATATCCATGATTTGGCGGTCTGCAAGATCTAGATACTGTTTGCCGGGCGTGGCACCGCTCTTGTACATATGTTCGCGAGCCCAGGTTACGACTGCTGTGTAGAACGAGATAATTTTTCAAAGGAGCGTTCCTCTGCTCTCTATGTGCTTTGTACGTACACGCATTGCGACTGTAAAGAGCCCAAACACAACGTTGAGGTCGGGGGGGGGGTGGGGGGAGGGGGGGTGGAGGGTGATATTGCTTCGTGGCTTATGGTGCCCAGCACCATGATTTTATGTTAGGTTCGATTCCCGGGTTGGAACGTTTTTTTTTTTGCATCCGACGATATATGACCGTTTACGGTTAGCGCTCCGCGCTCACGGCCTCGGCGGTTCCTGCGGAAAGCTAAGTATATTTCTGCACCTTCTGCGTGAGAGTTGGGGGCCAAATGGGACCACAACCGGGTGGAAACAGGCCTGGGTGGAATCAGGGGAGCCAAGAAGGGCCTGTCTTTCTCCCCACTTTTGATGGAGAGTATTCCCAGAAACTTAGATACCTACAGCATGAAGAGCTCTACTGATGTTGGCAGGTTGCGAAATCTGTATGCTACGGCTCGTGGTTTTTTTTTCGCGATAAGTTTTGTAGGGTCTGCATGGTCTACTCTAGGTGATGCGTCGGAGGTCCGGGACATAGTAAGCGAGTCCACGTGGAGTTGTTTGAAGAGGGGCTCTAAGTGATATAAGCATAGCAGTCGTCCCTAAAGCCGGAGAGGGAGGCGGGGGGGGGACTCGACGACTCGTAGTTTGGTTTGGAACATGCCAACAAACAGTCCAGCGGACCCTGACTCCTGTGGTCCGCAGAGGCAAAGTGCGGTAAACTAAGGGGTCTACAAGTCTTCATCTTTGTCTGCAGTTCTGGTGTCGGAAAACAAGCTGTACAAACTGGCGACTGCTTTCTGTAGCGCCGGGGATGCCCTGTTTTTTTTTAAAAATTATTTTTGGTCGTTCGTGGTGTGGTGTTTGATGTACTGTTTTTTGAAGATTGGATTCGAGCTAAATTCATTGTCTGCAAGTCATCCGGGCTGGTCACTTCCGTCCATTGTAAGTATTTTCTTGAGCGTCACGTATGTTCGGGGAGGTTCTATTGATGGATTAAAATAAGACCGCGACAAGGATATCTCAAAACGAGGTTTGTTCGAGTTAATATCTTGCTGGTAACGTTTTGATGTATACGTAAACTTACACGAAGTCACCGAACGAAGCAGATACGATGAATCCAGCGTAAATGTTGCGGAAATCGTCAGAAGCTTGTAGCACGTGATGATGAGTACGATAGCAGTTGTACCGGTCGTTTCTATTCGTTTGCCTTGAAATGCGGCGATCGTCACCATTTAGTCTGGTACTTTGGGTGATTTTGTTCAGCGAGCTTCCACGCGATGCATTCAGGGGTATAGTTTAGTGCTGCAAAGCGGTAGCTTGAAGACCAGAGGCTGCAAGTTGCACCATTTAGTTGCAGACGAGTGTTGATGTACTGTAGGCAATCTCACTTTGATATATATATATATACTCCGGAGTATGTTTTTTCTTGGACCGTGGCTATTAAATTCCAGCTCAACTCGCACCTGGTAGGAAGGTTTTTCCCTCAACGATTTTCTGACAAACCGTGGTTACAGACGTCGTTCCATTTCCCGCACTGTAAGTGTCTTCATTGTATCGCGCATAGGGTTCAACATTCTCACTGCTTGTTGCTTTTTATTGAATGCGCAAAAGCTCAAGCTCTCGCGCTTTCCGCTGTTCGAATTTAATGCAAGAAAAACTCCTTGCGAGTTGATGGTGCCCCAATATTCGTTGGCAGTTGGCGACGCAAATGGACGGTTCACGGTGTGTCCGAGCTCGAAGCCAGCGACGACATATTGCTCATTTTAAGCAAAGTTGCCAAAGGGAAGAAACCTTTTGAGAATCAGGCACGGCGCATTCGTCCGCAAGAAAGGAAGAAGCCAGAGCTGCTGAACCCTGTTGCTTAGTCGCTTAGTCAGTTACTTCGGCGTGAGTTCGCGTATCCTGCCCCCCCGCCCCCAACGTCGTATCCCGGGAGAGTGATATTGCATACCAGGTGCCAGGAACCCGTCCATCTTGAATGGTTGTAGTTGGGGTCCCGTTGCATGCGAGATAATTACGTGTTCATGATGCATACCATTACATGCCCGATTATAGAGATTGTTCGACGACATCAGAGGCGTTTTGCCCCGGTCGCGACCACTGAGGGAAGCTCAGGACATCGAAAAATAAAAAGGGTTCCATAAAAAGAAAGATATCAGGAGGCCCTGCTGGTTGCCCCTATTTTTTCCTGTTCGGGCACAGTAGCACATCATACCTAAATCGGCTACGGTGGCAGAAACGATTTCTCCCCGGTGAAGGTAAAAAGGAGCCCGGCTGAAAAGACGCTCCGCAAAATGTAAACTACGGCATTCCAACCTCAGACGGAATTCCTGCTTCTTGCTGTATCAGCTAGTACCCCTTTCCAACGGCAGAACATGGACGGGAGACTTTGGACAGGAACGACTGTTGGTGCGCCTTCCTCGCCGAAAAACGTACTTCATAGATAGTTTCGCTGCATGGCCTGTTGCTGTGAGTATATATCAAACAAAAGGAAAGACCCACGGGCAGGAGACCTAGTCTTGTAAAACCGAGCGTAGGAGAAGCATCTATGACCGGCAAGAAGAGTGAAATGCGTGAAGATCGCACAGGGGTGCCACCGCTTTTCAGCGTTCGTTTTTTTCCGGAACGAGAAGCTGGAAAATACCGAACAAGGGAAGTGTTCTCGAGGGTATTTGTTCGAAAACCTTCCCAAAACTAAGCGTTTGAGTTTAGCACTCGTATTACTGATGGTCGAGAATACGTGCGTTGAAAAATGGTCTTACCCGTGTACGAACTCAGCGCTTCTACTCCTCAGGGTATTCGGAATTATCCTGTCCCCAGGTAGCGAACATAAAGACGAGATCCACCAACAATAACTTGTACCCACCAGACAAGGCAATAAGCCCGACTCGTTCCTCCTATCCTCCTGTGTAGGTCGTACAACGCTTTACAGCCAGAGGTGGGCATGCTCCCGTGGAATACTTAGCTTTGAGACAGTAGAGTTCCTGTGCCTGGAAGGTTATTGTTGAATAGAAGGCATACCCCGAATAACCGACTCAATATTCCTACACTGCGTCGTAGACCACCCAGGCAACGCGGACTTGCATAGATCCGGCCTTTTTTATGGGCAGTACGTTGAAAAGGCCGTACGCCAAAGGCACTACCTTGGAACCGGCATCTATCCGCACAGATACTCAGCCTGCTTACCTCAGCGAATATGAAGCGATAAGAAGCGTACATCAAGAGGTATTCTACAAGCACGGTATTGCACGCGCACGGTATTGCACGCGATGTACTATGGTATTGAGAGTGAGCTCGTTGAAGCTTCAATGAAAGCAAACGAGCGAAACTTGAGCTTTTCACGGAAGTGAGTGGAAAAGCGTCACAACTCCCGTGGAAGCCGATATAAGCTTGTCCGGAACGTAAGATCGAATTCCGTCTATTTTTCCATAGCAGCTGCGATATCAGCTTCTGCGAAGATAGACTGCCAGATACATGTCTAGGATAACCTACTGTCAACGGAACAAGACTTCCTTCCAGCTACGTACATTGGAAGTGCGCGGAAGCATGATTTACCTTCAGCTTGCAGGAAAAGACGTTAGCCACGATGGAAGGTAAGGGCTAGCTTGATAAAATGCAGACTACGTTCCGTGCAACAGCTGCCTCTATTGTAGCAGTACCATCCGCTTGCATGGAAGTCGGAGCGGCAGACAGGGATATGGTACGCAAGCCCAATCCGTATTTTGAGCCCGCAAGCCGACCTAGAATATATCCAAGCACATCGATAGGTCTTCGAAACGAAAACCGGAAAATCCTGTTTTCGTTGGGTTAGGGTTAACGCTAGAGGTAGGTTCCGGATGGCCTGGGTTGGCGTCCGCGCGCTTACCTGGAGTACTTCCAGGAACAGAGACTTGGGCATGATTTCCAAGCACAGCGACCTGAGAGTCTCTCCAACACATACCAACCAACCCGTTCTCTCTGCTTGGATTGGGCGGAGATTAGGGGTTAGGAAGCATTTTCGTGTCACCTTGTGTCGTGTAGTAAGGGCGACTCAATTAAGCCTTTCCACGCACAGCAACGTACAGTGCGAGTGTCCCCAGAAATCACCGACCAAACCATCCTCCTGTTGGGGCTAGGGATGTCGTTATTTGAACGGTTAGGGTTCAAGTCGGTTGGGTGAGGGTTTTGTGTGACCCCGTTAGCTCAACGTCGCGAAGTTGGCAAGAGCTGGTGTGGAGAAGCCCGTGGAAGTACTGTGGCTCCGCTAAAACAATAATCGAAGCACTCCATAGGCGTCGATGGTGGTGTGGAAACGCTCGTGAGAATAGATGGAAGCCGTTGGCTTCTCGTAGAAATGCGTGGAAGCTTACGTACTGAAAGTTCGACGAGCTCGTGGACGCTCGCCTCGGCCACCACGTAAGCTTCCAGCTCCACAAGGGTGTACTGTAGAACGCCCGGGATAGCAGTCTAACTGCAAAAAGTGAAAACTGGTGAGAGCCCGTGTGTAGTTGAAAGTCAGTGGAAGCTATTGGAATTAGGTATATGGAAGCTCGAGCAAACCTCCGCTTTCACCTTCGACAGAAACTTCCACCACTTTTATGAAGTTCAATGGAGGCTTCCACCACTTTTACCCACAGCAGTACTACTACTACTGTGCGACGAACATTGAAGGAAGCTTCTCTTTGTTCCATCTCATTCAGTGGGAGCTTCCATCAAATTCAACCTATTTCCATGGAAGCTTCTCTCTACTCCCATCTAACTCCATTGAAGTTCCCACCTACTTTCGTCTGCAGTTCTTCTGGAAGTTTCCATCTCTACACTTTCATGAAAAATTGGGTATTGTGGTCGACCGAGGCCCGAAAAGACAACCTTCAAGACATCGCGACGTGTGAAAATTTAGTCTCAATTATGCACAATTGCCGCTTCACATCTTTTAATGATGTCTCGTGGTATGAGTATTTGAGTATACTCTTGCGCCGGCACTTGACTATTGCACTAAAAAAAAAAAACTTGGATGCTCGGCAGTACCGGGCCGCAAGCGGGAGACCCACGCCACTGCCGATACCCGCTGCTGCTGCAGCTGCGGCACAAGAGCAGCAGCAGTCGCAGCAGCACAAGACAAAAAGCCAACCAGCACCGACGCGAGCAACATCATCAACAGCTACTATTAATATTCATAGTATTGTATGAACAACAAACAGCTTGTTGAGCAATCCAACAGCAGAGTAGTGGTGACCGGGCGAAATATTTGTACGTACAGCAGTAGCTCCAGCAGACTTGTGTTATATTGTTAAGCAAGCAGCACACAACCAACACCACACGTGCATGGCACGCAGGCACACGCACTCGTGCTGATGTCCTGCAGCAAGCGGCAGTTTGTATTCTATGTACTACCGTACATCAACAATCAAACAGGATGCCGAGCGAGTGAGTGCGTCCAGCAGGAAGCTCGTGTGATATTAATATTAATAGTATGTTGGCGCTACTGCAGCTGCTGTAAGTAGTTCTGCGGTCGGAATCTATTCCGCTGAAACACCTGCTGACAAAACTAGATCATCTCCATCAAACTTCCGTTACTACACTGTTTCCAAAGCTAGCCCAATTCCCGTTCATTTCTCCTAGCAGTCCGAGGGTCCGAGCTTTTTCCCGCCAGTACCAACCCGTCATCTCGCGATGCAGGATGGCAAGAAAAAACGAAGGCCCTGTGACTTACTGCTGTATTCAAAACCTCAAGCATTTGCATGTCCGTCCAGGTCGCTACAAATAGGTTTTAGAGATGCCGACATCGAAAGGCACTGCCGGTTACGGTAGCCGCGCCACAGCAGCGCCTCGACTAGTTGAGGCCCTCCTTTAGACCCCTGGCGCCGAGAGGGCGACTGTGGGGGAGAGGGGGGGGGGCGGCCCGCTGGATACTAACCACGAACGAATGGTAGCTGGTACCTGCTCTGTGGTATACCTGGTATTTTTTTATATGAAGGTTTTCAAGAGTTGTACAGGCATGTTGAATTCGGGGCTTCGTGGTTTGATGGTGGGGTGAATCGGTGTCCTGTGCTCTGTGCTTCAGCGCTCCGTTTCTGTTTTGGCTGTCTGAGCTGTTGTACTATCCCCAAGCAGTCGACGCCTGGTCTGAAGCATCCCAATAGCCAGGTGACTTTGTTGGTGACTCCAACTCAGACTATCTGAGCATGCCTCCTCCGCCAATCCCCGCTCGCAGGGAGGAAGGCCACACGGGACCTCCACCGATCCCCCCACCAAAGGAAGAAAAACACCCAACAGAGCCTCCACCAATCCCCCTCCGTAAGGAGGAGGAAGACGGGCAGCGGGAACCAGAACCGAGTACTGCAAACAGCCCACCGAAGTGGCGTCCCGCCGGAGCAGTTGCCACAGTAATGGCCTCTTCCCAACAAGGATGGCAGTCCTCCGCTGGCCGTCCGCAGAAAGGCGAGGATGTCGAGCAGCAAGAGGAGGAGCACTCGACCAACCCGTATGACTTGAAGGCGGCTTCGGGTTCGATCGTTACAGCGTCGTACCCCTTCCAGGGTGAAGCGGATCTACAGCAGTTGTCTTTCACGGTGAGTGCGCACAGCAGACACAGCAGCACAACATGGCAGAGCCGTCCCTTCGAAGCATTAGTACGAGCACCATGTGAGAAAAAGGCAGGCCAATATCCCCAGGAGAACAATAAATAAATTAACGGGCGCTACGTACTCGTACGTAGCTACTCGCACGTAAATTGTACCGGTACGTATACACTCGTAGCAGTCGGAAATCTTTGAGCCAAGTAGAACGTAAGTTGTTTGTATCAACTGTCAATGGTAAATTCGGGAGCCGTTACGTGTACTATAAATATTACATGAAATGCGTCTGCTGGTACCTCCTACTCTGCTGTGCAGCAGTACGCATCTGCTCCCCTTCCCCAGATAAGCTCGGAACGGTCTCCGTTTTGTACGTTGTCGTACACTGCTGTACAGCTGCTGCTGTAGCCTGACTTCTGGTGATTGGGAACAGCAGTCTCCGCAAATGTCAGACCATTTACCGTAGGTACATACCTGGTATGATGTGTGTTTCTTGGTACTGCTGTAGGGATGAATTACTATTCATACTAATTGAATACTTTCAAGGGTTCAGCAGAGCGCAAGCACGGGCACACGAAACTGCGCCAACTTCGGCCGTAAGTTTCGAAGAGAGCAAGTGTCGGCCGGCAGAGAAAGAGTATCCTGCGGCCTCTGCATGCGCACCAGTACGAGCACCGTTTCCTTTTTGTGACTAGTATCTTGCGCTCCGGTGGTGTTTTATGCTCATATATATATCGTCCATACCATGTGCAGTACGAACAAGTTGTGCCTGGTATCTGTAAAAGAGGCGCACCTGTACCTGTACAACAAAGGTCTATTCGTACGTTCAGCTAAGAATATGCAGCGGCGGAGCACTCGCACGCACATCCAAGACTTTTTTAAACTGCGCGCTTTTTATACCACCGGAGACCCTGGTCGGATCCCATTTGGTGCTTTGACCCCACGGTGGGCCCGTCCCATTAGGAACCCCAGTGCCGCTGGATGGTGTAGAAATATTTTCGGCCCTCCGCAGGAGCCGTCGGAAGCCCGCTTGGCGCCCTGGTTCCATTTGGTACCATGTAGGCCGTACAATAGCTACAACAAATCCTGGCATACGTACAAAAGTATTGAATTTACGTGCAAATCTTTTCCTCAGCCTTGCACGTACCAGGTACGTATTACCTTTTTTTCGCCGTCGCCAGCTCAGATTTGTCCATTTTCCTTTACTATTAATAGTGTTCGCAAGAGCTGGCCTGGTGATATCTAGGTCAAACTTTCTTTTCGCAGAAGGTGTCGAGAAAAAAAAGTATACCTGGCAGACTACAATAACGAGTCTGCATAGAGCTACAGTATTACCTGGGCTGGGCGCGCGTGGTATATCCTGCCAGGACAAGTATACAGTTTTAGTTCAGTGTGCTGATTGTTTTTTTCTGCTGGCTCAGAACACCAGTACCTTGGACAGTACCTTGAATCGTATAGAAACACAATTGCGTCCCACAAATCACCGTCCAATACAGCTGAAAACCTCGCAAAACATAGAAATGAGTAAACCAGATAGTGAGAGACACAAAGAGACAAGCGCCTCTGCACGATGGACGAGAAATTACTCCCCGCTACCAACCCATACCGACCCCCCCCCCCCCCCGGATTAGGATGAAGCATGAGGCGGGAATGCGCAAAATCCTCGTCAACAGCAGTGTGCTGAGGTTATGCAGCACGAAGACTGCTGAATGCTACTGTGTATGTTCTGACCGGCCCAACTATTGTCCAGCCCTTCCTTGTGCAGTACCAACGCGAAGGGCGCGAAAACCGAAAGTCAGATTCCCCGCCTAAGTTTGTGCGAAACCCAGGTATAAGGGAGGGTTACAAGCTCAAGTACAAGCGCGCAAACCTTCGGATGTCTTTTGTTGTTTCAGGAATAGCAGCCCACTGGTTCGTTTTCTTGTCATGCCCTGGAGGACTCGACTGGGGTGAAGTTTGGTGTCATTTGGTCTTCATCCCGCCTTCCCCCTGTACCAGGTACTGCTGCTCTAAAGCATGATATCACGCGGATATTATTTTTCTCTTCCCGGTATATATATTTTTCACGTTCCATGTACTGTCCCTTGAGCCATGGGGGAAGGGAAAAATGCAATGATAGCGGTGCGGACACTATTGTAGCAAAGAGTAAGAAAGAGGTGGCGGACGGCGTAGCGAGGTTCCAAGTTGCATTCGGACACAACGCTGCTGGTGCTACCTCTGCTCCGATGTTTTTTTTTCTCTCTCTATTTTCTTGTCTCGTGTTTGCCTGTTCTGGGTACTGCCCGCTGTAGCTTACTTTTAGTATCCGTCCATTGAGGAAGCATGCACATCCGAACGCAACAAAAAACATGAACACATGTATTAACCACATCGTTTTTACGTGGTTTATGTCGTTCAAGTACCGGCCGGCGAATGACGAGGCAACATAATTTATCCCAAGCATCTGAGGTTAGAATGTTCCTGGTATTTATTCGACTAGTATGTAGGTTGGATTTGCCTCGGTCGTCAACGACACTGTACAGTACACGCCTTTCACTGCGTGAGGTACACAACCGGCGTACTGTTTTTTTCTGGCGGTCACCATGGAAGGCGGTCGAATTAGCACAACATTGACTCCTTACGAAGGGAATAATCGTATCACCTATTGCGGGGGGCCATATTGCGTGATTTGTACTAACACTATTTGGTCCTATGTACTATGGTCCTCTGTAGTAGTCAATATGGTAAAGACTCAAAGGAGAGTTTCATACTCGAAGTGTACACCCATTGCTATCTCGAAAGGTGGCCGCACCTGAAACAGATCACTCCATCCAACCCTGTCATTCGAGGCAAGAAAGGGTGCAGCTCAGCCTCCATGCGACTCGCCCAACTCCCCACGGCGTTTTGCGCTAGATGTGAGTAATGCCTATCTAGTCGGTGAAAACCCGGCGTCCCCCGTACCGGCATAGCCAAAATGGCATGATGGTCTATACTCACACAACTACGATCATAGATGGCATGAGTACACCCCCCTTATAAACACATACCATGCTCCTACTCTCGACGTGGTCTATAGCAGCAGCACGTAGTTAGATCCAAGGGTGTTTAGTGTTTAGCCAGAGTGACCAAAAGCTGTGGAGGGCGACTTCATTCCCCCCTGGAACGCAGCAGCAATTCACGTGGTTCTTACGAAGCGCCACACGGAAAAAAACAAGGAAACGTTCTGGTGTGTCCGTTATCCAGTCGTCGAAACTCTCTTCAGCGATCGCCGGACGCGTAATCTCTATTTGTTTTCCTGTTTCGTGTTTTTTCAGCATGTAGTCCTTTTTCAACAGAGGATTGACCGGTTGGTCTTGGTTCCGGTATTTTTTTGTGAGGGGTGCCGGGCTTGGCATGTCATGTATGCGTCACGGTGTATTTTGCCTCGAAGTGTCTCTATTTGTTTCACGAGCGATCCGTTTCTTCGCGACAACCCCGTACATGAATATATTCGAAAGTGATCACCTGATACCGGTATAATCACAGAGCCATGCTATGGTGAGGGTTGCGTTTGACAGTTTCGTTTTTGGGCTTGAAATGGTCATTCAGACTCACGACGCTGCTCAAGAAAAGAGCTAAAGAATGTATACTTGGATCACACGTTATTTTGTTCGATATTTCTACCAAATTGTTTTAGGGGGTTGGTTGCATCGGCCTGATCATATATTGTTTTTATTTGTTACCCAACCAGGAAGGTTGGGTGCTCCGGTACGTATCCAGTGTGTTCCTCCAGTGACGGTCTGTGGAAAAACTGTGCTGCTACTGTTTCCGCACGGTCGTACGCGGCTACACCATCGCTCATACCGACCAGTCCGGCCTGCCGGGGCTGGGTAGATGCGTCCTCAATGCAACGCAGGCAATAGCTGACACGCGCGCAGACAGCAGGATGATGGTAATATATACCAGGTACTGATACACGCTCCTTCCTTTTAATAGACGTTGAGCTTCAATTCATAGCGCCTTCTTGAAATTGTCCTTTCCTACGAAAAGCATCAGCTGCGAGTTTTCCCGATCGGTCGATGCTCAAGTTTGACAGCTGCGTGATGCACGGGTCGCGCGTTTCCGACCTTCCTCTTGAGGAATACTGAACTGATGTCCTTGAACACTGCCGTGGTCAATGGGACCACCGTACTTCTGGGCTCGAATTGCTGATCATCGTCTTGTGTTTTTGTCGCCGCTCAATGATTGGTTCCCAAAGGTTTCCACATAAGGTGTTTGTACCTTCGTTACCAGACCCTGCTTTTTTTTTTCATTCGCATGCAAGCTGATGTCTCCGAATCTGCACTTGTTTTATGGAACTCAGGTGGGAGATACGATCAAGGTCAAACAGAAGGAAGAAATGTGGAGCTGGGGCATATTGGAGCGAAGTGGTGTCGAAGGCTGGTAGGTGCTGGCTAGGTCGCCCGCCTTCTACCCGCCGCTCGAGTCGCACTTTCGAGACCACAACATTATTTATATACCAATTCGAGCGAAGAGCCGACAAAATTTCGGAGGGTAACGGTGTTGTATAACGTGTCCTTTGTTTTTTTTTCTTTTTCCCTTCTTGCAGTTCGTCTAGTTAGTATGTGTCCTGTCTTGGTATGAAGGTCATTTGGCGTGTAAGGTATTCCCTCTTTAGGATCAAAAGTCGGTACGGCCACAGAGTATGCTATATCACCTGGTTTGTACTCTCCCGGTTTTTGTTACCAGCACGTCCGACGTACGATGCGTTTCGCTTTAGTATAAAGAATGTCCACATACAATGGGTGCGATTGGGGTTCCATGGGTTGGAACTGCAGTATGATAATTTGTGAATTCCACGTATAGCACACTTAAAAGCGTTAACTACACTACGCTACGCGAAAATGTGGTCCTGCTGCTCCCGCTTTGACTTTCGTGCTATCGCCATCCCTCTGCCCAAACCCATGTCGGACAAGTGCTCAATTCGAGAGGATCGTTCGCAGATTCGCTTCGCCGTTTCTCTTACATCTGTCGAGCCCAAACGTCCGAAAAGTGAGCCATGACGCTTTGACCTTTCTCCCGTCTTTACACGGTAACAGGTCTCGCCGAAGCTGCGGTGGAAGCGGCTTCAAAGTCTTTTTTTTGCGACATAAACGATTTCCGCTTCTCTTGCTTTTTTTATTTGACCATATGGAATGTGAGCCTTGCCGCGTTCACTTCACCGTCGTACAACGAATCTCGATAGGTTTCATCATAACTACGTTGAGAGCACCTTTAAGTTGTTGCTCGGAATACGCTTCCCTACTTCTGTCTCTCGTTCGGCGTATGAAAGCTTACGATGCGGACAGTGTGCCTTGAAATCTTCACCCATCCGGATTTTGCCCATAACTGCTTAGGAAGCACCTTCAGGTCGCTGCCCGGCATGCCCGATCTCATATTTCTCGCGTTTTTATTGAACCTGCACATGCGAAGTGTGAGCTTCGGAACCCTCACTTTAGCGTTTTCTTATCATGGGAAGAAGTCTCCTTGTCTTTGCGTCGGAATTAGCTTCGAGTTGTTGAACAAACGATTGCCGTCCCTCACGTGTCCACCGTTAAAACCCCCGTTGGCTGATGCTGATGTGAGTCTTCATGTCTTCATGCTGCTGCCGTTTCAACATGGCAACAGGTTTCCTCATAACTACGTCGGAAGCACCTTTAAACCGTTGCCCGGAATACACGAAATGGCGCAAAAAATCAAGGAACGCCGCGAACGACTAGAAGGTATGTTCGCCCCTGAAGCCTGACCCTAAACACAGACTTGCGCGAACACGCGTTTGGCAGGCGTCATTTATCAACGCCAAGACTTTGTAGAGTGCCCTGTATGTATGTTACGTATGATACACGCTCTCTACGATAGGGGTACTGTACCTTTTTTTGTCGATACGATTCCTGATTGACGGGGCTTTTCGTCTGAGGAATTACCCAATGAGACATTCCTTATCGCTGGAATATTGTTGGTTTTTCACACTATTCACAGATGCGGTCGCACTATGACTATGTAGGACCATGGTATTTTTGTTGTTGGTGTATTTTTAGTCTTTTGTAAGGCCAGGTTTTAGGGTGTGCACCGATTTCCTATAGCATAATAGAGCGAGGAGCCTCACAAACTTCTCAACCATCAGACTATAAGAGTAGGTGCATGTTACTACACCACTGCAGTTATGCTCTATTATAGTGCAATCATAGTGCAATCAAGTTAAAACACTTCCTCGTTAAGTTGGGGCGCAGTCGACGTGCTGGAGTTGTTTTGCACGAGGCCTACTAAAAATGATCATGTTCGGATTTCACTTGTTTTTGGTAGATGTGTACAAGATGCGTACCTCACCTGTGCGATCGAAACGTCCGTCGAAAACCAGCTTGACCTACAGCGCGTGATACCTCGATTGCGCGTCGCACTGCGTGTGTGGCCTCTAAGCCTCTAAAAGGAATTATAGGTCGGGGACTCTCCTGCGTTATCTATTCTCGGTGGTTTCATGCTGATGGTGTTTCAATTGCATACGCAGCACGCGGAAACGGACTGGTGTCGTCAGGCTGTCTCTTGTATGACGGCTGCTCGCAGATTCCAGTAAAGGACACCTGCCGTAGAACGAAGCTGAACCACCAACCCGCATATCTCCTGCTGTTGCCAAAAATTCAACTACTGCCTCAGAGGACACACTGCTGTGGTGAGAGCTATGCTACTTACCTACAGTGAACTTTGTTTTCTTAGGGTCAGGCTGGTTTCTTCATTGGCTTGGCTGTAAGGGCTCCCATATTTATAGTCTTACTGAAAATCTCAGTCTGACATTCCTAGTGTTCGAATTCTCGTCCGTAGTGCCCACGAGTTCGTTACAAAAACCCCGCAGCCTCACGGAATAGGAGAGAGTGCGAAAACATTGATCGTTTTGGAGGTATGGACCAACTGTATGAACGTGTGTGGACCTCTTTATCTCTATGGTGAGAATTCGTTTCGCAACACAAGTACCGTGGGGTCGGCCTCGAGGCAAAGATAAGTATTTCTGTCTTCGTTGGTGCTGGGTTCAGTGCGGTGTGGTGACGAGTTAGGACAGGGCACGAGTAGCTCTCGCTACTAATAGCAGCTCTGCTGGTGCAAATATATAGATATATAATGCTCCGGCGGATTGGTAACAATGAAGCTTAAGCTCACCACGCTTCGACGTTCGAAATTTCGTGTCGTGTGCCAATTTAACCCTGAGATCCCGTTGCAACACCAGACTGAGCTGTTAACTTGTTACCCTAGGGGCTTTAGGCACGTTGACCCCACTTGACCCCCGAGAGGAGCAGGTGCGGTGGAGATGGCCACCCGGGAAAGTCATCTCCCCCGGGTCGTGTGGGACTCGCGCAAATAATAGTATCCGTCGTCGACCGTGTGCGCTGATGAAAGAAAAACAATAATAAAGCTCAGAAGTTTGCGGTCAGATCGCGCCAATCTTCGCCAGAATTCCTGTTGAGTACTCGTCCTCACCCCGCTAAGAAATAGAGCGTTAGGGCATAAAGACACGCCCTCAACTTCAGACGGCCGTGATCGAAAGAACTCGTAGAAGGATTATTTACCCAGGGGTTGCTCCGCCCTGAAGTAGATATTACCATTTGTCAAACGACAAGAACATGATAACTAGCCAATGTTAACCGGTTTCCTTTGTCAGTGTCCATGACAACGTGATATTTCCCCCCTCCTGCGCGCAGGTGCCGCTGCCGCGGCTTTAGGTCCCACATCAGACGCGCAAGGTTCTACGTTGCTTGGAGGTGCTGACGCCCCGGATAGGTCATTGGCTGATGGTGTTGCTGCTGATGATCATGGCGCCGCCACCACTGTCGGCGCAGATGGAGAGGGTGGGGCTGGGGGGGGCGAGCCGAAGGATGGTGGGGATGCGAGCGATGCCGGAAACTCAACGGGTTTTGGAGGACCAGAGAAGAGTGAAGGGGATATCGACGGGGCA